>WAAD01032031.1:116674-183078 GCA_013389945.1 Fregata magnificens
CCGGCTGGCGGGGCGGGAGCGCCCCTTCCCCTGCCCGCGCCGCACAAAGGGGACCCGCCGCTGCCGCCTTTGTTCGGCCGAGCGGCGCCCGGGAGGGGAGGGCGGCGGGGTGACAACGTGGGCGCCTCTCCCACCCGAAGGTTGTTCCTCCGGCCCTGGCAGACGCGGGGTAACTTCACTGAAGTTAATTTGGGTCTGTGATGAAAACCCCCTCCACCTGTGCCAAATGCTGCTCGGCATCCAGCATTGAAGTCAGCCTACACGCGGTGCTTCAGCTGCCTGTTTATGCCTCAGGAGCTGACTGGTGACTCCTGTTAAATTAAGTTGGGTTTTTTTATTGCAGAAGGTAGATGGGATCACAAAGGCTGGTTTCTTAGCGTTCTGCACTTGGCAGTCACCAAGAACTAGTAAAAAATGAGTTTCAGATACACCTTTATCCCATTCCCTGTTAGTTCACAGATTTTCTTTCAAACATTGCCACTCATTTGCCTATTCATCTACACATCCAGGTGCTCACTGATCGTTGAGGTACCTTTTGAAAGCACATTTTTTGCCACGATACTCTGTTGCTCACCCTATAAACCTCCTCCAACCCTCCTGATTTCAGTCCTTCAGTTCAGGTACTTACACATGCAGTCCTGTCACTCCAGTTAAAATAATAGAAAGGGGAGAATTTCCCCTCATTCACTTCTCACTTAGAAAAGACTGACAGACTTAGAAATGCTCTTGTATGAGGCCTTCTCTGAAGGGTAGTTAGACTTCAGCCATTTGTATAGAGGTGGAACGAGCAAAATTACTCCACCTACAGGACCATCTATCTACAACTGACCTTTTGAGAAGGCAGTAACAAAACCAGACCATCCTAGGATTGTTAAGACCAGGCATAAATGTTCATTAAGCCCCCCCCAAGCAGTTAAAAGATCCCACCTGGGAGTCCTCACCGTTTGCCCAGAGCTCTGCTTCCCCGGCTGCAAGGGGCCAGGTAGCACAAGGGTTTTGGTGCTAAGCCAGCTCCTTGAGTTAGTACTAGACCAAGTCACTTATGGTGTGCCACAGGCTCTTAAGAAACAGGCGCTTTATCAGTTCCTCTACCTATTGCCTAGAAATTATCTGTGAGGCCCATGAGGTGCCTGCTGCAAGCCATAGGTGTGTGGGGAAAGAGGGGTAGGTGCAGCGCTTGGGCTCTTCCACGTAACTAACGAGGACCTTCTGCTTCCTGCGCATGTTAGCATGGCCGCATTAGAGAATGGGAAATAAAAGTATGTGACTTGAACCTCGACTCCTGTAGCTGTGTTACAGGGGAGAAAAATTTTCAGTTTTATTTTAAAATTTAAAAAAAGGAAGTGGAATTGATATCATCCTAATTGTTGGGGAAAAAAGTCTGAAAATATAAATCAATGTAATAAATGTGGAGAAGCCTGCGTAAGCCATCAGGCAACCTTAAGTAAAGCCAATGTTCTAGAGGCATAAGCTACATCACATATCCGAGGTACTGCCAAGATCTGCTCTCTTCATTATTCACCGGGGACAGAAGCCAACCATCAACCCCGTAGCCTGTGCTGAAGGGAGCCCCTGCCACACAACGAGGTGCTTGTTTGTCACATATTCAGTACACAGGCACCCCACCTCGTGTGACCACCCCTTACAGGAGGTGCATTTTGCTCTTCATTCTTTAGGCTGGATGTCTGTAATACGGGGAGGAATAGGCAAATGCAGCTTGTCTCCTTTTACCTGACCTGTTCTGGCCAGAAGATTTCCCCATTCCTGGTCAAAACAGAGGTTTACCAATATTTTAATTCCAGGTCAATATACAAACATTTGTTAAAGCCTAGCCATGTGTATAGCACTTCTGTGGTGCCTTTACTGATGAAACAAGAGCTATGGAGTCATTTCTTACACTACTAACCGGTAAGTTTTTCACACCCAGGCATCACATGATGGATAGCTTTATTAAATTATGCCACACTGTGCAGCTGCTGCCTCTGGGAAGAAGTATGGAATAATACAATTAATGCCTCACCTTTTAATTTTAATATAGCTACTAAAATATGATCTTCATTCTCACCGTCAAGCCCAATGACAGCCTAGCCTCTGCGTCAGACAGATGCCCAACCGATTGAAGCAGTGGCTAGAGATCCCCCAGCTGCAAGGCAAGCCACAGACCTGAGCTGATAATGAACACCCATGGACTTCATCATGTTCCAAATCCCTTTAATGAAACCAGCTACCTGGCCCCAGGATGACGTTTAAGGGCACCTTAAAAGATTATTATCCTTGTACACAGATCTTTGCATTCTGAGATGCCATAACCCCTGTTTTATAAATAATATCTAAGGCAAGAAACTAATTCTATAAACATGCATGTACCTGATTAAGCTCATCTAATTCAATAAGACTACTCAATAGGAGTAAAATAAAACATATGCATAAGAAAGCGTGTTGTCTGGAACTAAGCCAAGAACCTCTGGGGATAAACATAAAATTACCCAGTTTCAGACTTACTTCTTCTTTACACTTTCCTAAGAACAGATTATTATAAAATGCATTGATCTTGTCAGTCCATTAAAATATTTCCCAACTTTCAAAAGGTCTTGAGATACAAAAATTTAAAAATCCAGCTGTTGATCATAACTGTCTTCCTAAATCAATATTCTTACAAGACTGAGAATAAAGCATTTGTTGCTCTTATCAGTAGGTTTACTCAGAAACAGCTGACGCTACTTAAAATTGTGTTAACACCGGTTCTCAAGGTCCGGTTCTAATGCAGCACAACACACTGGTGAAGACAAGCTCTGTCTACCTTAAACAATGTGGTGTTGATGCTACTTGAATCTGCCATTAACAGTAAGTCTCCATCTCAAAGCTGCTTCTAAACCTAAGCCTTGCTTGCGTTCAGAGAGAATTTCAGTTGTATTTTGGCATTGCATATGCTATTCACAAAGTCACCTGTAACGTGTGTAAGAACAACGGAGAACAAAGCAGCTTGTTTCCCTCTGTTTAGCTCTAGAGGCCTGGCTGTGGGATGTTTGGGGTTTGGATCTGTCCTGCTTGGGTTAACTTATGTGTAATGATCAAAATACATTTCAAAATGCAGACTGCTGCCTGCATTACCGTGGCACTCAGGCTGAATTAGCCATGGCAACTCAAGTACTGAATGGTGTAGCTTCCCTCCCTGCCCCTACATCTGTAGGATGTATTTACTCAAGTCCCTCCAGTCTACTCACCAGGAGGTGTGCACTGAGGTCAGCAACAGCCTGCGTTAACGGGCCAAGCTGTAACCTGCAGCAGCTACACCACCACCAAATATTTTAGTGTACTCATCCTTGGTTAAATCCATGAGTGAGGCATGTGCCTGATTTCTGACGGTCAGCCTGGTCTGCCTGCTCAGCCCACCCAGCCCTCACCTCAGCTACGCCTGCTGAGGTGGGGGCGAGATGGCTGGAGAAAAGCACCACTTTGGCCATGACAGCCGGATCAGCCCATGCCTGCGCATCACTGAGCTGCGTGTGCACATTCAACAAAGCTCACTGAGCAGTATTTCACAAAAAGAGCCCGAGTTCTCCACTCCCACCTCCCACGTACATCCAGCTGCTCGCACAAACAAGGTGCAGAACACTCTAGTCCTGTATTTGTGCACTGGGCAGTATTCTTTTTTTTTTTTTGGCTTTAATAATAGGCTCTGTAGAAAATGTGTTAGCAACATGTTAATGGGGGCTGTAAATGGTGCAGGTATTTAGGAGCGCTGGGAAAAGTCTTTTCTCAGTATTGTTTGAAGCAGGGGGCTGATGACAAAGGAGAGGCGTGAAAGTCATGCTGACCCGTTCTTCTGGTGCTCAAATGCCACAAGAAGCAAGCCAGAAACCCCCTTCTCAGCTCCCTAAAGGTCTCAGCACTACATCCGAGGACTCACTGTTGTCTTCCCTCAGTCACTGCATTCTCCCCGTCAACTTGAATTTGGCTGTATTTAGGATCCAGCACAAGGCATTGGTTTTGTTCCTGTTTTTCTCTACTATCACCTTGGGCTTTACTTACAAGCTTGTTACAGTTGTGTTTACTTTCCAGTTTCAGAAGGTGTGTGGAGGTATCCCCAGCCAAAACGGAGGAGCTGAAAGGTGTGAGGACACAACTACGTCATTTGACATCCTGCCTCAACCCATGCAAGCAGAGAAATAAAGACGCGTCTGCTCCTTTTTCCTACATACACCTACTTAGACAACATAGACCCATTAAAGCTGAGCCAGGCAGATATCAGTTCTTTAATTAGGCTTGTCCTTTTAAGTGCCCCAGGAAAATTATTATACCATATGATTGCCCAAGAACAAACAAGATATGCTTTTAAACACCCTTTATTACTAACATTGCATAAGCATTCCAACAATCGAATCTAACAGTTTGTTATCATAGTTGCAATCCCTTTGGCTTAGTAGCAGCAAGATGAAGAGTGTGTCATATCTGTTCTCAGCAAATAGCTGCCTGCCTTTGTAAACAAAACTGTCAAGACTGATTCTCCATACATACTTGCAAATTATATCCATTAGTTATGTGTCTTGTGGCATACTGAGGATGCTGCCAGGGGAATGTTACCCTCACATCACTTTTATATGTTACCAACATCATAATATTGTCAAGGAACAGGTACCTTGAGAACTACGGCTTGAATTCACTAATGTCTCCTACAGACCCCTGTTGAAAAACATGCTTATTATCTAGTTTACAGACATTTGAACCTAGCATGTAAATGCTAAGAGTGATTGCTTGATTACTCCAATAAACAAGAGTTACGCAACCTTATAGTAAGTGATTATACACTTATTTTAGTCCTAAACCTGTTATAGGTAGTAAGAAACTTTTAGTTACATCTCTGAACATCCTATTTACTTTCTCCGTGTGTACCTGTCATCGCAAAACACCTTTCCACTAACAACAGGTAGTTTACTGTCCTTACCCTCAGTGAAATACATGAGTGAGAAGTGTGTGTGATATCCTGATATTCAGCCTGCTCCGAAGTGCAGAGCCATGCGTCCTCATCCCAGCGCCGGCATTTTACTTACTGGCTGGCCAGGAGGAATTCACTTCAATTCCTTGTCTCAGTTTAACTGTATGTAATATGATAATAATGTTACTTCACAGAGGAGGAGGGTAAATTAGTTAGTGTGCCCTGTGCTCTAAGAATATAGAGTGAAATATGAGCTTCATACTGTAATTTCAGGGGCCCCCCTTTGGCATTTCATGTTTTTTGAATTTTATTTAATCTGCATAATACACGCAGAGGACAAAATCGATAGTCACTAGCATTTTTAAAAGGAAGAATTCCCTTTTTATGATTTTTATAGGTAACAGGCAAAGGTGCAGGTACAGGTATAGACAGGCAAAACCTGTGTCTATATCTCTGACAATTATATAAAATATCTTAAAATACTGATATTCAAAGTGCTGTAATTTTGTTGATTGCAGTGGCAAAAGTAGGCCCATTTCTCATATAAAAACATCTATCATGCTAATTTTGACATTTTATGTTAACGATATGTAATAAAGTAATGTCATTTCAACAGAGAGTTCTAATTAGTTGCCAGTAACACAATACAGTCTTGTATGTTTACAAATTTTGTGTGTGAGGAGAACTGCCTTGTTCTCATTACAGGGACTAAAACCACAGAGCATCACATTTCTCGTTATTGTACCAGAGGAATGTAGGAACACACTCATGACCGCATTAGGGAATGGCACATAAGAACAGAATCAGTAACAGACAGAAAATGTGATGACACTGAACTGCGATGCAAAATTTATCCA
Organism: Fregata magnificens; assembly: GCA_013389945.1. Lineage (NCBI taxonomy): Eukaryota > Metazoa > Chordata > Aves > Suliformes > Fregatidae > Fregata > Fregata magnificens. The sequence continues at coordinate 122,468 of WAAD01032031.1, forward strand.
TGGAAAAGCCCCCACCCTACCGATGTGTTCACATCACCCTGCAGCTCTCTGGCTGTTACACAGCTCTCGAACACCAGGGCTGGCATTTCCTTTCTTCAGCTAATCAAGCCAGCATGGGGAGTGATGCTGTCGGGGAAGGCTGGATCAGAGGGAGACGAGAAAGATCTAGCAGTTCCTATAACACACAGTAAACACTAGGGGAGAGTCACTACAAGCATCACGGCTTTCTCTTTTAATTACCAGGAGCTAGAAAATTCAAGATCAAGAGAGATGGGTCAATACTGCCAAGTGTGACTGAGTACCATTCAAGCCAGCTGAGCTGCGGTGTGGATGTCAGTGTGAATAAAACCAGAAGCTGCAAGTTCTGATTTCAGGGTCTCACCGTTATTAAAGCAGATCAATTTTTATTTCAGGTGTTGTGTGAGGTGCAGAACTAGTTCAGCAGCACATGGGGAAAAGGACAGAGCAACACACCTGGTTCTCAAGAACTGAAAATGTTTTGGATCGGTAAAGCATTAATCCAGACAGCAGTGTTTGCTTGTCTGAAAGAAAGATTGCTATAGCCCTTTGTAAAGATGTATTTACTTAATTTTTCTCAGAAAAGAGGGTCAGCTTTACAAGGATCTCAGGAACAGTTAAGGAAAGGGTAGGAATATTAAAAGATGAGCATGAAGTGCGTTACATGTAGAAATGAATAACTTGTTATTTAAACAACTATGATATATCAAAATAAAGATAAATTAATCATAATGTTTATTTCATGGTATCTATTGTATTTGTACAATTTACTGAGTATGAGAACAGGCCAGTTATACAGAAATACTGGCAATCAAAGTAACACACTAATGTGACAAGTGAAAACTTAATCAAAGGCTGAGGTATAAGATCAGACACATGAAACCTTGTATTGTCTTCATAGCTCTGTGCATTTTTTTTCTCCTTTTCATTAAAGCACTCTGCTAGAAGGAACAGTGCCACTTTCTCGAGAACTTCATCTGCAGGAATTGCTGCCCTGAATCAGCTCTTTCCCATTTTTTTCCAGTCTACATGAAGTAGGCCGATGGTTTTAAGTTGCATGAGAGGTTTCACTTCCCCTTTGGCTTAGAGCTGGCAGCAATAGTCTCACACCCTCTCTGCTCCCTGCCTGGCACAGGGTCCTCCCGGGGTGCAGGGTGAGTCACATTAGTGTCCCTCTACGGTGAGGCCATCAGAGAGAGGTTATTTAAAGCAGTTTTGCAGAATGTGAAACTACCCCACCTTCCATAGCTTGCTTTTTCTTACTCACTTGGTTTCTCTGCCAGGAATAGCGCAGCAGGCAGCACAACGTGGCCTCATTCATCGTCTAACACCAAACGTGCAATGCCACCCCGGTACTCACCCGCAGCATTCCTCCACTGGAGCTGCAGCTGCATCCAGGCACTGCTTCCCTCCAAGCCCTGCTTTCAAGAGTGCACCAAATACCCTGGCAAGGGCAGATTAAAAAAAAAAAAAAATCAACCCATATTACTGCATTGGAGCTGCTCAGAAAGGGCTCTTGCTGCTAGTAGTTACATGGCTCATACTTATATAGTGTGTGTGGGTAGTGACCGTGTCCCTTTCTCTGCTGGCTAATCCAACAGCTTCTTTTGACAGCTCATACATGAAAAGATTTTGTTATTTTTTGAAATGTAGTGGTAGAGGTTTTATACTTTGGGCCAGAATGTCAGTGGAGGCTCTTTGGGGACGCGTGCATTGGAAGTGACAAGCAGTGAATAACTGACATCAGGCATAAGTAATATTTGTAGTCTGACTTTGGTATGTTATTCTTTAAAAAAATCCAGTCTGTAAATACAGTCTAGGTTTGTGAGCTTGAAAGGAAGGAAAGGGGATGAGGGAAAATACAGAAGAGAGAAATTAATAACCAGCAAAAGTAGAAAAACCAAGCAGAAATAAGCTAATAAAGAGAAAAGGGAGCGGGACTGTTAAAAGAGAGAATATAGACATACAAATAGATTAAAACTAATATAAAATTGCAAAAAAGCAGGAGAAAAATTGAAGATGAAGGGAATCACAAAGTAACAGATCAAGAAAAAAAAAACTATGAAGAAAGTATTTGTAAACTTAGCCTGAATTCCTATATACAGTCAATAATGACTGCAGCACCCTATGAAATAAGGGTGCTTTTGTAAAACAAGTATGTGTTGAAGTCCCATTGATTGTGAGACACTCTAGTTTGCAAGTTAAAAAGCAATCTGTGGAGGTACTTAAAATATACCGCAGGAGTGGGTGGGGCGGTGGGTAAGTGTAGTGTAGAAGCAATTTGGATGGTGATGAAGTCGGGCTGTAAAACAAATATTATGTTTAACCCCTGTAGGAACAATGCAGTTATTTCAGCAAGAGGAGAGTTATGCAAGGGGAGGCATTTGAATGAACTTGGGGGGCTCTTTCAGCAACTCCAGTGAAGCTGATGACTTCATTTTCATTCAGACTTTTTGCTTTTCTTTGTTAATTATCTGTAGACTAGAAACGGCAATGAGAGCAACAAGCTGTAAGGTGGTATGTACTTACACTGTATTCTTTATTCACATGTTGACCATTATTTTCTTTGAAAGCAGGAGCAGGTAAAATCTAGCAGGGAACAAATCTGTAAAGTCACTGAAATATTTTCCAAAAGGAAATATTTTACTTCAGAAAACCAGAAGAAAGAAAGATGAGGGGCTTCCAGGATAGGTCAATGCCTGAAGCAGATTATCAGCTCCCACGTGGTGGTCTCATTATTACTCTCAAACAGGACTTTTACATAGGAGGGTTGTCAGATAAATGTCAGTCAGCACACTTTTTCAACATGCTGAGCATAATAACAGGAAAAGTGTGCAAGTCAGCATGTTTAAATATCATAAATCATGAAAGAGACACATTGTCTATCCTCAAGAAGAAAAATACCGGATTTTAATATTGTATTACAGAAGTGGAACATCAACTGCCTGCTTTCTGTACTTGGTTGTTCATGGGACTTAATTACAGCAGAAAAGCCATACATTAAGTTTTTAGGAAGGGATGGAGCCAAGGCTGGGTACGATGGGGTAGGGACCACACTCAGCTCCACTTCCAGACCAGCCACAGGTGCTAAACAGTATCCCAATGCTCGCGTTTCTGCAGCTGTGAGTGGAGATGCTACCTTTGAAAGCATGCTTTCTGCGCTTCTGTTCCTGGGATTGGATAAATATTTGTTATTTCCTCATTTCACAGGGCCTCTGCAAAATTATATGATAAAGTGTGTAAATAGCAGGGAGATCTTGGCTAGAAGGCACTGCACACAGCTAGGCACTTAGTACCTTTATTATATAATAGATTAACTAAGGGAGTAATATATTGCTTAGTTGATTGCTATGTGAAGCAATGCAAGTATTTATTTTACACCAAACAGATTTGTTGTAGCTGTTTTGTGGAAATGGCAATATCTTACAGAATTATCTTTAAAAGAGTGTCCAAAATAACTATGGAAGGGTTTTTTTGTGAGGAAAGGAATGCTCTGCAAAGGTATGGTGTAGCATTATAGTAACATTACAGAAACTGAAAGTGTAACGCATAACAAAGACTTGGCCACAAAAAATGTATTTATTCTTTAAATACATTTATTTAAATTTTTAATTTTTATTTATTCTTTCTTTTCCAGAATTCCTGGAATTACACCTAAAGTAACTCCCAGCTGTTCGAGTGGGAGATGTTATATTAAAGCTACCATATACCGGGATATATCCTACTTTACTCATCAACCATTTTTTATTAGCAACAAGGAGATTTTATGTGAATGAAATGATGGGAACTGTTGGTGCATGTGAAGAAAGATTGGGTTCTTGCATTTTACACCCTGTTAAAGGAGCCCTAATACAATTCACAGCTGCAGCAAAACCACTGTGCAATATTTAATGGCATATTGTCACAAACTATATATGGAACTTTGCTTACAATCGTAATTCCTAATTTTACAGTGTTTATTACGGATACAAAGCACAACCTGAGTGCAGAACAGCATCCCTTTTCAGGGATGCCTCAAACTTAATTGGTGTTTAGTTCATGCTTTCAGTGACAGACTTCAACTACCACCCAAGCATTTCCCTGAATTTTGACCAGGTATATGTAATATTCATAATCTGTTAAAAAATATGGACAGAACACTGTTAGCCTTTTGGGAATTATTTGTTTGTTGTTAATGCTGCAGATTTAAATTTTAGCATATATTCAAGAGGTACATTCAACTTCAAATAGGTTCAGTGCTCCACTAAGGAAAGTTTCTTCAGTGATATGTAAAATAGCTAAGAAGGCTGCATACAGCTGATTTCAAGGAGACAGATAAACAAATATTCTTGCCTATTAACATTTCTGACTTTTATTTATTATATGCCTTAGTATATTATGCTCTACCTTAGTTTTACAAAGCTGTTGTTAATACGTTTTATTCATAAAAGAAAGTGACAAAACTATGTTGCTAATCCTTCTGACTCCATAATAAATCATTACTTGTTTGCTGTGCTATAATAAATATTTTCAATAATGCAGAAGCAAACATCCCATAGATAATAAAAGTCTCCATGTAAAACAACTGTTCTTTGGCAAAAAGGGGTCTGAAATCTTTCTAAAATCCCTGGCACTTTGAAAACTTTTGGGGAATTCACGTGTGAGCTTTGTAGGTGTCAAGTTTTTCCCCTTGCACTCTGTGCATTGCTGTGCAGGGTCATCATACCAGCAAGGGATAGCTTGGTGTTGTACCCACAAAATAATGAAGGATGTGGGGAACAGCGTGTTCTGTCCTGTGCCTTTTCATTAAATTTGATGTTGATTCGTAGCAACATCTACTTTGTTTCACTGAAAGGAATTTAAATATACCAGGCAGGAAACGTTGGTACGACTGTGGAGTGTATTGCATTTAGTCCCCAGTGGAGTTTTGAGAAGCATGAAGCATATAATATTAGATTGGATAATAAGCAGGCCCCAAACATTTGTTGGTGCTTTAATAATTCCCTTTCTTGAGCAAAAAGGAATTAACATTCCAGTATTACAGTGTTTTGTGCCTTCATGTGGCTGCCTTGACACCCTATTAAAACAAACCAAAACTGTTCTGTTGAGATATGGGTCTGAGTTACAAAGCGCAGGTCCAGACCTCATTGTGAACCAGATGCAGCTCTTGGTTATAATGACCGCTCTCTTGCCAGTCAGAAAACAGAGAAGTAGCTAAAGTCATAAATATTTTTGAAAAAAAGGTTATTGTCCCAAAACATTTTGTTTCTGTAACATTGCTATAAGGCTAAATATATTTCTTTTTCAAAAAAGACAAAGATCCCCTTTTTTTGATATATTATGCTATCAACATATTTTTTAATTTGTATGAATTTATCTCTTACAAGTAATGGCAGCCATATATTTTCAGCGTTTCACCGTGCTTGGGCAGCCCGGAGCAATGTGGTGTATGCAGAAGTGCGTCTCCCAGCCAGCCAGAGAGCTGGCCAGAGGGCAACTTACACAAGTGTTAAAGAATCAGAGAGCTCATACTGCATTTACCCTTTGCTCTGGAGACACTGGATTTTAGTCGCTTTAGTCAAATCGGAGGCAGACATCCCAAGAATGAAAGGATTTACAAGCGTCAAACGTGTTCCCGCTTCGGTGCTATGGGGGAGCCCAATCCTCGAGGGATTTCTTGTCCCCTATGACTCTGCAGTGGGTGCCGTGCAGGGGAGCCTGCTTGGCAGGGACAGGGTGTGATTGGTCCTGTAGCTGTGGCACTGGCTAAGAAGAATAAAAATATTGAAATTGGCCATTGACTTCAGCACTGTAGCAAACAACTTTCCTTCTGTTCCAAGACACCTTTTAGGCTGTCCCATTTTTTTGAATACATTCACTGGAAGAAAACAGTCTTAATACAGATTTTTTTTAAAAAAAGTTATGACTTACGTTTTATTTTATTATTTCTTTTTCTTGTATTGTAAACATGGAGTATATTAAACTTGAAGTATGCTTTTGCTGGTGATACTGAATGTTCAAAACGCAGTTAATCCGAAGTTAGAACCACTCGTCTCTGAATCACTGTCCCACATTATGCTACAAATTGCTCCTGTTCATAAAAAATCTTGTATTATAAACAACTTTCCTCCTAGGCCTCATGTGACTTTATATGAAAGCATCTATTCCCTCTGTGTATTCTCTCAACCTTCTTGCCAGATGGTAATCTTGACATTTTGAAGGGTTTCTTTTTTAAAACTTCAAAGTGTTTTGTACCATTGGCTGTATAAGAAGGTTTGCAGACTTTAAATAATCCATATTTCTAATAAGTCTTTGCCGTTACATGTACCACTAGTAGGAACAGTGTTAGAAACTGTCTCCACCTGAATTCAGTTCAATCATAAAACGGTGCTAAATGCAAAACTGCTTGAAACACAATGTTTTCAATAAAAAGGAAATACCATTTAATTTTTACACATTTTAGTACTATTTCTGTGTTAATTTTTCCTGCCCAGTCTCACTTGGGCAAAATGGGCTAACAGAGTCTATTTTCCTGCGCAATGAATCCAGGGCTACCTTGGGGTCTCATCTGAGTTTTTCTTGAAGGAAGAAATAGAACAACAATCTCTAGGAACATAGGTAATCAGATTCTCTCTGGACCCAACTCTGCCTTCAAGGGAGTCGCGTTCTGTAATAACCAGCAAGATTTCTAACGCTAAAAAGACTTTGCAGGCCAAACTGTTGGCATTCTGTATTTTACCCAAAGCAGCATCTGGGTGTTGCAATATGGATATAACAGTTCCTACCTCGTTACTCGTGTCCTCTAGAAACACTGTAGATACTTTGATTTCCTGTTCTTTGTTTCCTCTCTCTTAAGAGAGTCGCCTGTTAAGATGACCTGTAAGGGGCTTCCCACGTTCCCCCAGGAGCGGAGCACGTCCGCGCTGGCAGATGTGTGTCCTCCAGCATCAGCTTGCACCAGTCCTTCGCAATTCATGCTGTGGTCGGACAAAGTGACACTACGAAGCTGGCTGCTGGTCCTGCCTGAGACCTTATCGCTACGGCAGCCCACAACGAAGCAAGATAATGAAAGGGCAAAAAAAAAAGTTTTCAGCCTCCATTCCTCTGGGGAGCGATTGGGAAGGTTACTCCTATGGTTAAGGCATGAGAAAGCACCAAAACAATCCCCTCTCCCTCCTGAAAAATTGCAGTTGTACCATGGAAGATCAGGGAATGAGGAAAGTGCTCCTTTCTGTACCTTTTCTTCATGACATTGTAAGTAATGATCTGTATAATAGCAGTAAATATACTCATCTTTTATTGTCTTTCAAAGCTTGAAGAAATATTTTTTCAGGAACTGCCATGTGAGCCCAAGTCTCACTGACTTGTAGGTCCTTAAGCTACTTTTGAAAATAAGACTGCATAATAGATTTTCTACTTGGGGATTAAAAAAAGTGGTTATTAGGAGGTACGATTCTAAGTAACATGACAACTTCTGAAAATTTTACCATGAAACAAAAAATACATATGAGATTAATTCACTTCTCATAACATACCGTAATTCTCCTGGAAATTATAAGAAATCTGAATTCCATAATGTTGTAAACAACAGAAACTGCAATTATTGTAGAGCTAAATAAATTCTTCATGTATGTGTTTACTTCCAACATAATATGCAGTATATCTGGTTTGTAAGTAAACAAAAGTGATGCATGTATGTATGATGAGTCATATCTACAGCTAGATTAAAAGATAATAAATGGAATATGCTAATAATGCAGAAAAATATTCACTAACAAGAATTATTTTTTCTCATTTATGGAGTGAGTGTATTGCATATTGATCATCATTAACCGTTCACTGTTAAATAGTGTAAAAACAAAAGAAAAAGCAGCATATCAAAATGAAATCATACTTGCATATCAAAATGAAACCACACTTGCGTGTTTCATTGGAAGCTCCTGCTTCAATAGACCAGCTCTGGGAGTTAATGAATATACTTTCTTCTTATCTGAAACATTAATCTGGTACTTGTTTTAGAAGTATTTGGGGGGAAATAACTCCATAATAATAAAGCTGTTGCTAGGAGGCCTGGAGAAACCTAAACCAATTTGGCTTGGAGAAACAGATAATCAGTATCTTAGTGCTTTCTTTCTAACATGCCCCTCGCCCCTCGTGCTTTTCCCCGGGAGCAGGAAATCAGTGAGCGGAGAATAAATCTCCATTCTGATTGTTTACAGAGCATAATGAGGGCCTCAAGCAAAGAAATGCATCATTTGCTTTATACCTGCAGCTGAACTGCAATGCATCCCATTAAATACATGCCGAATACCATCTGAGATGTGTAACAAAAAGCCGTCATTTTGGATGAACACACCCTTATCCTGCAGAGGGTATAATTCTTTAGAGGAAAGTTTAAAACAGTCCATCCTGGAGAGTGTTTCTGGTCGTTTCAGATTTTATAGCAGTGGCCTCACATTTCAGTTCTCTCATTTTCTTCCTCATTCTTCTGTGTTACTAATTCTGCTCCAGATGTAATTTGCTGCCTTTATTTCTCTGGGCTCCCCCTTTTCCCAAATCCTGCTTCCTTTCCTTTTTCTCCCTTCCCAGCCTCATTCTGGAGAAGGAGAACTGCGATTTTGACAGCACACACCACCCCCCCATCAAAAATGTGCTTCCTTTGCTTTCAGCTGTGATCACTCAATAACTAAATTTCCCTAGAAGCAACCTCTCTGGGGGCTTCAGTGGCTCCCTGGGCATCTCTGGATTCCCACCCTGTACTGCTCACCGCTCCTTGCCTGTGGCCTGGCTTATTTTCTTTCTGACCTCGGTGCTTCCCACCCTCAGATCCAAAACCTCTTTTTTCCTTCTGAGCATGTTGTCTTTACATCTGTTTCTCCACTCCTTTCTCTTGGATCTCCTGTTGCTTCTCAACATCAAGCAGCTCTGAAATGGAGCTTCTCTTACTTCTTCCTAAAATGCCTTCCCTCCCCCGTTGCTCTATCACCAGTTTTCTCTGCAATGTTGAAGCTCAGTATTAGCTTTGATCTTTTTCACTTTATTCTCCTCCTCACATTGAGACTTTCACTAAATCTTTTTGCTTATTCGGGAACATGCAAAATAACAACCCGTTTTGGTAGGTATGTGATAAAAAAAATTCGACGGTGATCGTCTCATAATTGGCATTGACCACTTCCTATTACTCTCCTTAACTGGGCTTTCTTTAACCTATACAATGTACACCATTTCAAATAAACTTTATCCAAGACTCAGGTTCGCTCACCAGAGTCCCTATATATCTTCCTCATAAAATTCAGGCTTCCTTACCCTCATTTTTAAGACTCTTGGCAGCTTTTTTCTGACAACATCTCACCTGTAGTTTCTCTCTACTCCCCTCATCTCTCTCTAGATATGGCTGAGATTTCCCTTCATGCCTCTTTTTCCTGGTAATCTTGTTCCCTCGCCAAGCAAGTTTATTTTTCTTTCCTTTTTTGTTGGTTTTCTCTTTTCACCTCGATCCTCTAAAAATATAAAAAATTACTTTATATTGGACTCAACTATTAAGAACAAGAACAAAACACAAACCCGGTCAGATGTATGCCTTTGACTTGTGCCTGATCTTCACAGTGCAAAAGGAGGGGAAGAAAGTCATGCGTTAAATTTCCAAAGAAGAAGAAAATACATTGCGGTTTGTCTGTTGTTGTATGAGGTAGCACAAAGGATTTCTGTAAGTGGTGTTACCTGTGCTAAATTCACTACACTAGAGCTCTATCAGTGAGTCTTTAATTTCTCTGTCGCAACAATAATTTTCTTAAAGTCTTGATCCAGCAAAGTGCTTAAACACATGCTTTTGCTCAGACTTGTGAGTGACCTCACTGTAGATACCAGAATTGCACACCTCATATACTTGCAATTAGGCACACAAATAATTATTCTACTGAATTTGTGCTTTAAGCTAGCTTAGTGGTTTATTACATTCATTTTGCATTCAAGGCATAAAAGAAATCGTTTAAAGAAACATATATTTTGCAAGATGCTGAATTTAATCAGATTTTTCATTTTTTTAAATATTTCTAGCTGAGACATTAACTTTCTTTTCTAGACTGAGACATTAGTCTGGTGACTTTTATGGAAGCTCTCAGATAAAATAAAGAGTATGTTAAAAATGCTTAGCAGTTATATTTCCTTACACCTGAGGATGAAAACAATTGCAATTTCTTCTCTACCTCACACAAAGAATGCTTTACCATAATGACACACTTTAAAATGTATTTCTGATAATGAATACTGACTTCCTCAGAAATAAAGATATGGATAAATGGATTCAGAAATGTAAAAACATATGCTGAAAAAAAGCCTTGGTGTTCTTTCTCAGGTACTACTCCAAGTTATTATAGCATAAGTAATGGTGCAGATACTGCAAAGTCTAATTGCTTTGTGTCTGGAGCCAAACCAAAAGGCCAAATGCATACAGAAAAGGAGAGAAAAAAGACATAATATTTATCTGGTACTAAAAAAACTGACATATCCTTAAAGTATCAGGCAGCCTAGAAGGAGCACTTGGAATATTGAGTGGAATTCATATACACATAATAAATTTTAAGCTTACAAAGGAGGGAAACTTTTCCTTATAGATAAAAGCAACTCTTTTTCACTCTTTTAAACATTTACAAGTCAGGATTTCCAATATTAATGAATACAGCTTCACAATTTGGCTGTGATGAGAAATACTTACCACTTCCTCAGGGAAGGGAAGTTTCATGATTTGACTGTACAGTAACTGTTCAGCAAACTCACAGAGGAGCCGTGAATGCAGCTCAAACAGCTTGGCTCAGACTCTTGGATTTTAACCAGTTTTTTCCTCCCAGAAATTCCTCCTTTTTGGATAACTGCCTCCAACAAATGCCACCTTTACATATCTTCACTACTCCTTCCAGATATCCTCTTCCAGAAACTACTGCATTAAAAACTCAGAAGCTCCCACTGTTTCAAAATATATATGCCACCAAGACAATAGCTCTCAAGGTCACTTCCCAGAATCTTTTCTATTGATCAGCATTAAATACAGGTTCCCATAAGATGTCTGGCTGGGTGAATGCCTGTTAGACTATTGCTAGCAGCTCCTGAGGGTTTAATCTGTTTTATGGAACAGCACATGTATACATGTAGATCTTTTTCCTCCAGGTATCCCATTGCTGCATTTAAATATTACATAATGTACAGGCTGGGAGCAAACCTGGGGATTTTCTCACGCAGTGCACTGTCGAAGAGGAGCACAAAAAGCTGAGCTCTGCAACGCCCTGAGCGTGCTGGCCGGGAGTCAGCACAGCTCTAAGCAGCTGAGACAGTCCCTTTGATCTGTGGGATCAGAGGTTCAGCCTCTTCCCCGATCAGACCACTGTTAGGCTTTTAGCAGGGAACTTCGGATTTAGGTTCTCATTTTCAAACATCCTGATCTGTGCTTGCTGCCAGGTCAGGAGTAGCTTGGGGCAATGGTGGGGTCTAGTGTTAAGCAAAGGTGTTGACTTCTCACACGTGTGGGGAGAGGTGCTGGGGTGTGTCTTCTGCCCTGCGCAGGGGGAGGTGTTGTGGGATGGTGCTCTGAGATCAGCCTCCTGTGAGCAGGCTCCCTGCCTGAATCCCATCTGCCTAGAGATGTTCTCCCAAATCAGTTACGAAATCATTTTCCATCTTGCTGTGCTGATGGATGATGCGCTGCTTGGAATTTTTCAATTTTAGTTGTGAGCAGACATTTCTGTGGTGCCACTGTATTCAGGTTTTGGGGAGGCTGACATTTCTGAAGAGGAGCTGCATAGGATTCCAAAGATCTTCTCTGTTCCTATCACACGGGGAAAAATCCGCTGTGTGGTTTGCTTTCCAGTGCAAGGGTTAAAAGCTGCTGACCCCATTGTCTGAGCTGGGGCACCAGTTCCACCCTATATGCATGCAAGTGACACTCATGCCCGCACATCTCACTTAATTGAGGACTGAGTCATTCCCTCCTACACTCAAACCCATGTTCCCAACAGCTGCTACACAGTGTCTTCTGTAGCTTTTGGGGTTTTTTTGCTGGAATTTTCTTGCATATACTATGGATTTCTTGTTAAATCATGGTCACAGTCCTCCAAAATCCTGACATTCCCAGTTTCTAGTGTCAGAGCATCAATAGCTGTTCTTTCTGTTGTCGGTTCTGCTGCTGTTGCTCTTATAAAGATGTTTCTGGGAGTTTTGAGAGGTTTGATTCCTTTAGGCAAAGATACCAGCATCAGCCTGGTTCCCATGGCTACCAACTCTTCAATCTCTCCTCAATACAGAGTTTTCAGCTGCTCTCATTCAGAAAAAAAAGGAAAATAAAAATCATTCCCTTATCTTTGGACACTGCGAGTTGAATTTCAGCTTCCTGCTGTTATTGACACCGGCAGCGAGAAACCCTAAAGAGAAACATTAAAGAAATACAGGAGTGTGAAGACCCACTTTGACCATTCCATGCAAAGCCACTGCTGTCACAAGCACATCATACAATCCCTCCTGTAAATCTATCAAGCTCCATTGTAAAATAACTCTTAGGCGGTTTTTTTCTTTCATTTTTCTGGTTAGAGGGTTGAGTGGATAACTCATTTTTCCGGTTTGCTTGACTAAGTTTGGTTAAATTTTTGGCACTCTCAAATCAAATAAATAAAAAGAATATTTTGAACCAAAACGAGAGCATTTTGTTCCCTGTTTTCACAATGAAGAACAAGGCATGCCAAAATTATAACATTTAATTTTCAATCAGGGCAACTTTAACAAATGCAAATAATAGAAAATATACAAGTGGCTGTGAGCACCATTCACAGAATTAAGTGGGAAATTTAATTTCTCTTTCCTCTTCTTCAGGCAAGCCAAAGCCCACTTCCCTGACTGAACAAGAGTTTTTTGCCTTATTTCAGTGAGTCTTTACGGGCTTTGCACAAAACCTAACGTAGCTTTACCAGTTTTTCTTCACGCACCACATCATGTTCTCGAGTGGGGTAGTTAAAACAGTCTCCTGAAGTGCTCTTACACCAGGAGAAAACATCTAATTCAGGCTTTTCAGGTCCAGAAAGAGTGTCCCAACCTGTTAGCTAGTCAGTGAGGATTCCCTTACCTCTCATTTCTAAATCTAGTCATACACATGGGCAAAATTCACTTAAGTGTACGACTGGCTTTAGGATGAACAAGCTTGCGTTGCTTTAATTCAATAAATTGATTTTAAAGGTCTAGTCTTGTGGTGGTTGACCAAAACAACACGCAGAATTTCAGAGGAGATCTGATTAATATCTTATAGTCATACATTAGTATGCCAAACAATACCTGATGGCCCCAAATACCTGGTTCAGGTGTAATTTAAATAGGGACAAGTCTAGAGTGTGAGGGAGCCTCACGCTGATTTAAGTACTTGCCGAACATTGCCGAAACTGCACAGAACTGCAGAAACCAGAAGACCTTCTGGTGGCATTATATCGGTGGCAGCTGGTCAAAAGATTGGGAGAAGCTGTCATTTTGCAAAAATATAGTCCTTCTTTTGAACTATGAAGTTAAAATAGTAGCACTGTATATAAAATATAGTGCGTTGATATTTTTCTCAGAACGGATGCAAAATATTAGCTGAACAGAGGAAAGGCAGCCAGATTTAGACACTAAAAATTGGTTAGCTAACAGAAAAGATATTTAAATTCAATGATAATGGCAGATCTTTCTAACGACACGATTCTTTTGGGACAAATATGAGGTGAAATTTCAGTCTTGTACAGGATTCCTATATGACTGTCCAGCTTGTTCTTTGTTAGGAGCCTGGATTAAATCAACCCTCCAAGTATTTTTCCTGCCACGACACAGCCGTCTGCAGCTCTGCTACACCAAGTGTCTGCCGTCACGGTAGTTTAGCTCACTGATCCCTTTGAGGGATTGCTCTCCTAATGACAATAATGGTAGTGCTATCTAGTGTCTGGATTTCCCCACATACATCCCGTTGGCTCTTCGGAAGAGCTGTATGGTGATATTTGAGGAATGTGTACATTTGCCTGGGATTTATGGATAACAAAGAACCAAGCTGGAATAGTTTCTTCATCACAGGTTTACTGCTATGTGAGGATCAACCTTTCACCATGTGTGCGATGAGTCTGATATTTCTGGAAGGCTTCAAATCTCCTGCATATGTGCGGTACAAGTGGTCTCTCTGCGCACAGTAAATACAATTGGGGTTACTGTGGACCATCTGTGCAGCACACATGGAGAATCTGACACTTTCTGTCATCATTAAACATAATATTAGTGCACTATTCTTCACAGGCTTAAATAATGGTCAGAGCAACTAAAACAAACACAATCAACCCACAGACAACCACACTCATCCACGCTGGGCTCCTCTTCAGAAATCTCTTTCTCCCAAAGCTGAGAGTAAAGGTGGGTTTCATGTGACCATTTGAGAAGTTCATCTGACCATATCCACTTCTGGACAATTCACCCCCTCCTCAGCAATACACTAAAATAGGTCAGATGAACTGCCGCCTAAGACTGCCTGTTTCTCTCTCTTTTTGACAGAGAGCCTAAAATGAAAACCTCAGTGGTGGACATAGACCTCACAAAGGCCATGAGGCTGGGTGAGAAGCATCGTACGAAGTGTCTTTCAAAAAGCTTTTAGCTAAATCTGGGTCCTTCTAAAATGCTTCGTGCCTTCCCAGGGCTACCTGCCATTGCATCCGTCCTGCCTTTGATCTGCTTGCCACTTACGGGAGGGCCTTCAGCAGGAGCTAACTCCACAGCTTTCCTACGCATCGACCATCTGTCTCTTGGACTTCTGTGGATATACACCCAGACCCTGTATACCTCCTCAAGGTCTCCACAACAAGTCTTCACTCCCCAGACCTAATTGCTTAATTAACTGTTCCCTTCCAACCCCTGCTACCAGCATCGTGAAATGACTGACTGGGCACTTGCGTTCCTGGGCAGAGCTAAAGGAGAACAAAAGTTTTAAGAAACTCAAAGAGATGATGAGGCTGGTTTGTGCTCTTGAAACAGGGAAAATAAAGATTGTACCTTCTAATGATCAAATACATCCTACAATAATTTTTAAACTTCTGGGTGGAACCTAACCGTTGGTGATGCTACTGTGTTCCTCCAAATTAAAAGGAATTTGTCTTGTGGGGGCTATTTTGGCCTATTGCCAAACCCATGGATCTGGACCTTGGTTTGAATGTGAAAATTCTGCCAGGGGCTCTTACACCAGCATTTAAACTGGGTGAACTGGAAATGAAATTTCTCTCATAAGCCAAGCATGCATTAATATTCAACTGAAAACTTAATTGCTCTCTCAAACATTTACACTTTTCAAATCATTAACATCCCCTTGGATACCAATTGCAGTAAACATTTAAAATATGACAGTTTTTCTCAGAATTTTCATTAGTATAAGATGTAACTCAAAATGAGACTGCCTATAATTTAAGGCAGATTATTGAACTCAACCTTATGCCAACCTATTCAAGAAAGTACTCATTGAGTACACTCGGAAAAAAAAATCTTTCATTCTCCAGAATTAGGCTTCTCAAAATCTTCTGGGTGCTGCAAGTTAAGTTTTGTTACTGCTGAAGAACAGATCTTCACCCTGCCATATTTGTGAAACTCTACCATAGCCTTTCATGTTGCAAGTGTGCAACTGAAGTTTCGGTTAGGACTATTATGTACAGTCTAACCTCTGTGCAACACAACAGGACATTTTCAATGATCTCCATGGCAGAAGAAGTACTAAGAAATCAGCAGAAGAACTACTCTACATTTTTCAAGCATGTTTTGCTATCAATGGTATGTTAAACATAGTTATTAAATATGGTAACAACTTAACTCCTGTTTAATTGCATCCTCAAGAGTCATTGTTCTCTCATATGGTCTCTTAATAAAAATAATATAACAATAAAGTAATTAATATGTATTAGATAATGTTTATTTATAAGCCATTCTCTCTTCAATAAGCCATTCTGACATACTCCCCTCTCTGAATATCTCATGAATTAGTAATTAACGAGGCTGTATTTTTAGAATACCTTCGGCACTGATAATTTCCCCACATCTCATGAACTTAACTGTGATGAAACTGTGCCCTATACTTAAAAAGGCAGGAGAAACTAAGCCCAAGAAGCTGTCAACTCCAAGGGGAGAAATCTCTTCTTTCAGTACTTCTGGGATCACTAACAAGTGGAGTGTCAAGGCTGTTCCCTGCCATGGCCAGCCAAGCTGTACACGTGTGCATGAAGAGCAAAGAGCACAATCCAAGAGGGATGGTATCTCTCCATGCTCTTCAGTAGCTCCAGATGCTCTAGGAGGCATTTCTTGTCTTCCAGCAGCTCATCTCTTCCCTGGGGATGAGTAGTCCTTGCTCATTCATGAAATCCTATTCAGCCCCTGAAAGTCATGTTGCTTTGGCTGGGGTGGACGCTTTCCTTCTGTGAAGGCCTCGGGTGGAAGTGGCGTGGCTCACAAAGGCTTGGTTGGTACTCTGATATTTTTTGTGTCCTGATCTATTTCTCTGTACAACATCGAGACTACTCATCAATATTCAGAAACCATTTATCTGGTCCAAAGTTTTAGTCTTCTGCAACCAATTGAGCTGTATCATTAAGTTTCATATGCTAACTTTGGGGAACCCACTTTTTTTGCCAAACTTTTTCTTTATAAAGCTGGCATATAACAGCGTCATCTATATTACCCTACAACTCCATGGTATTTTGTACATTTATTATATCATATGTTAATTCAAGACCAACATCCTACCTTTGTGTTTTGCCTTAGAAGAGGGCTGACACGAAAGCACTGATCGTTCCCAATACCTGGGTTGCAAATACCAGAATTTATGGGGCCCCTATAGTGTAGTGGCCTTCTCTGTCTTTCTCCACTGGATGGTATGTGCACATTTATGCTTTGACTAACCTCCTAATCCTTGATGTGAGGTCAAAAAAAGGTGGGATTGTTCAAGAGATTTGTAGATGGCATGTAACACTTTCAGAATTCAGCTCAGACTGCTCACCACCACCACCGTACAGTCATAGCATTGCTCTACAGGCATTCACACATTTTTTTTCCTTTTCTCTGTCCACCATGGCTCCATTCTGGCCTATTGGCTTATTTATCCCATGAAAAACATGAGATATTTCAAAATTTGAAACGTCTGTGTGAACAAGTCTTGTTTTGATCAAACTTTTCCTGACTCGAAAAATACAGGAGGTGAACTTGGTTAATGTGGTGATGGGAAAGGATTTTGCATCTCTCACATTTTGAAGATTTGAATGATTGTGATTTTAATTAGAATGCAGGTGTTATAAAAATGTTTGTTGAGGAAGCTTTTTTGGCTTCTACCTTATTGCTCTGATGGTGCCTTCCACTATATAAAATTGTAATATATCCACCGAAAGACATAAATGGGGCATAAACTAATATAGCAATGACTAAACAGCCAGGTTGTGGTTGCCTGAGAGATCCCATCACATATGCCCTTCTTGATTCACTGACACGGTTACAGTCAGGCGAGATGCTGATGTTTGACCTCCATTTCATACGAGAGAGTGAACTGCTGACAGATGTTGACCTTACAGGCTTGCAAGTCTGCGATGCTTCCCTGTCCTTTGCCCAGAATAGCTTTGATTAGCTCATTTTCAGATTGTGCTTCAGTGCCCATTTGTTTTGCCTGGTTCTTGACAAAACACAGTACAATCAAAAAAAAAAAAAGTACTCAGTTTTCTGTTACGTAATTGGCAAATGATTGTTTTTTGCACACTTTTTATGAAGTGTATCAGCATAAGAAAAACAAGCACATCACTTCGTATCAAAACATATTCTGTTTCTCATATTAAACAATGTTATTTCATATATATTCTGCATTTTAAATAATCTTAGAAATGGAGGCTCCCTCTTTTGTTCTATGATTGCAATAATCTGGATTTATTTTGTTCCGAGTAATGAATGAAAATGGTGTGTAAATTCTATTCCCAGACCAGCCAGATTAACAATTGAAAAACCCTTCAACCCTTTAGTTGGCAAATGATTTATTGACATGACATTCAAATGTGTTTTGCTTCAGCATTAATGACAGGAGTTCCAGAACTTCTGTCACTGAGGTGATAAATGGATCCTTATATGTACAGCCTTGAAAAACTGGGAACAATGCCATTTTCCCCTTCACTTTATTGAAAATCACATCTCTCTACATTTACAGGAAGTAGCAACTTCTTTTTCTTTCTGTGGTTATAATACATCACCATTTTGTTTATGAACGGTTAATCACTTTATTTGACCTAGTGTTATTGGGAGGGTAGAGGTTAGTATACAGGAAAAGTACACTGAAAACAGCTGTTGCAGGACGCATTTTTTGACCTTGAAGAAGATAACTGGAATGAATAAAGCAGCCTAATCAAATGCAATAGTAGTAAAACTGCTATGGTCATGAAACGCATTGGCGGCACATTTCCTACTGTGTCTGGTTTAAGCATATCTATACAAGCTTATAAAAATGAGGAAAAGAGATTCCCAAGGACGAGTTGTTCCTATATTGAGATAAAAACATTGACACTGAAGTCTATCGCAGTTGCTAAAATATTTATGCAAATGAAAACTAACAGATTTAATCATGTTGTTATAAAAGTTGGAGGTCTCTGATATTTGCAAAAGAAAGATGTGAGAAACAGCGAGTTTCACTCTTACTCAAAGAGCAAAGAGAAACTGGATTTATTTTTTATCAAAAGCTTTTACTATGAAGACTCAAGCGTATTTGTAAAAAAGGATGGATTTTAATGAATTTCTTATTTGGGATTTGGTTTTCTAAAATGTTCTGAATTCATCAAAATGAGTTCTATTTTCAAACCAAAAAATCCAAACTGTTCATGCTGCGTTGGCTGTTATTTAAGCAAACTGATTTAACTCGTAGGAAAGAAAAAAGAAGTATACAATGTTCGAACAAAAATGAAACAATTTTGTGCTGAAACATTTAAAAAATTTCCATTCTGTCTTATTATTAATGGTGACCAAGTTGAGGAAATTTTCTGTATTGACTGCTTGACCTGGTTTGGGAGTGAAAGTTTATTTTTAAAAGCTCAGCAGTTTCCCAGAACAGGAAGACCATTCTCCATTCTTTTGTCTTAATAAAATATTGTAATAAACTCAATCTGTTAGTATGGTATTTTGAAAAGATTCTGTGTTCAGATGTCCCCGATAGGTTCATACCCTTTGCTAGCATTGCCAGACAGTATTACACCAATGAAGTATTTCACAGCTCAGTCACTGCGTAGCTGTCCGTGCACGCTGAAAGGACCCAGGTGTCAGACTGAAAAGACATGGGAAGGCAGGAGTGAGAATCAGCCTTGGCTGCCCCAAATTCACTCCTTACAGCAGGGGCCATGCCAGCCTCCTCAGCTCACTGTTTTAAGGTGCCTAGGCTGAACGGTTGTTATTCAGATGAAAATTAAGGTTGCTCTGCCAAAGAAAGCAGGAGTAAGCTCAGTGTGAGTCAATCACTTACTCTGATCTAAAGCTCATTACAAAACACTACCCAGACTAGCAACAGCTTCTGCATCTCTAGCACAGACCATCCATTACAAACCCAAACAGTCCAGTTGTTGCAATTAATACAGCACCAATATTTTTTAAATGCATCTGGAGTTTATCACAACTCTAATGTGAAAAATTGGATTGAAACTCCTGGGAGAACCAACTTTCCTTCTTCCAGTGAATATGCAGCTCTTGTGCGTAGCAATCCTGCGATCCTCATGCTTCTGGAAAAAGGATAGGAGAAAAGCAGAAAGTGCCCTGGTACATAAAAAGCTTAAAAGTAACAGGGAATTAACTGAACTTTGATGTGCCCTGAAAATGTTTAATGAGTGTTCGTCTGTTGGGTGAAATCTATCAGAGCATTTTTTTGTTAAATTTCTTTTCCCCATCCTTCATAACAGTAGCACAGCAATAGCCTTATTAGTGACTTTTCTATAAAAATATATCTTTAGCTTGGACAAACTTGATCAAATTCACAGCTGGTATATTTCTGAATGCCTGTTTGTTCTGGAAAATGAGGGCTGTTCCTCAGGCAATTAGATTTCCATGTAAAACTATCTGCTATGGTTCCCAGGAGCTTTGTTCCATGTGAAAGATTAAAGGTAATTTACCAAATTCCTGTAGGTTTCCCAAGTCTTATAGGAAACACTCCTACTGTTCAATAGTGCAGGATGCAGTTTGAGGTCAGCATTAGGTAAGAGGGAAATATGAGCAGTTTTATACTTGAACAGGAACCACAGGCCTTACAAAATACCGGTAAAGTTTCAGTGCTGTGAGAAAAACGATGATGCATTTTTTATTGTTATGAAATGCCTGATAAAGACTGAAATACAGTCATAGCAGAGATTTAAATAAAGTTTCTATTATACTGCTTCCTGGCATTTTATCAAATCAGATGGATGCGGACAACATATAATATTATCAACCTCAACCCCACGCTCAAACCCTCCAAAGCATCTGAAGGGATCTGCAGGAGGGCATGGATTTCTTTTCCTGATTTGTCAATACCTATGGTGTAAGCTGGAGACATAATGATGCTGCAAAGTAGTGTATTTTGATAATAGGTAGCACCTTACCTTGCTTGCCGCCTGGGTTGCTCATCGTTGGCTCCCTTCAGAGTGCCTTGCTTTGAGGTGGCTGTGAAGTGCTGGTGACTCGGCATGGTCCCCAGCAAAGCTGGCTGTAGTCTTCTGTTGCCTCTTGTGACCGGTTTTCAAGTAGAAGAGCAGGTGGAGAAGCAGTGATAAAGAGCAGTTAAGATTAGGATATGATACGTCAGCTTGTTTAGGTATGGAGTGTTTATTATATATACGTACGTATGACTTGGAAGGAAGAGCGATCACTGGGGAAAAGATGAGTCAAGGTGACTTAGAAGAACCAGAGGGCTGAGGAGGAATTCAGACCTCAGTTATCCAGATGAATGACGGCGAGTGAATTTCAGCGTTAAGCAATGTGAAATCATGCCTGTTGAAGAGAAGAGTATGAACTACCCAGACATCAGAGAATTCTCAATTAACCTTATCAGCCCAGCAAAGAGGCCGGGTTCTCACCATAGCGCCATTAGGCCTCTGCTGAATGCAGTCAATAAAAGACAGGATATGCCGCAGAGATAAGAATGGGGTGATAAACCCTGCAGAAGTTATAATGCTGTAACCAAGTGTGCAGCCCCATACAATGAACAGTACTGGGGAGAGGGAAAGAGCAAGTCTCTTTCAGAAAAGAGTGGCGAAACAACCAACCTGCAAAGTGGAGCTGACTACAACAGAAAGACAATGAAATCGGGAATTTTAAAAAGATTTTAAAGTGATTATAAAGAATGACAACAGTTTTGTGAAATAGCTAGAAAATCTCATGCATAGGCTAATCTTTATTGAATCAGGAGAAGACATAATGATGAGGGACAACGACCCCACCTGCGCTTTCTGAGAAGTACTTAAATCTTACATTGAATCATCTGTTGGGTAGTCGTTGAGAGTACTGGACCTCATTGCTAGTATAACAATTCCTGCACTCCTATATTGGTTGAAAATTAAAGAGGAAAGAATGGGACAGAGTCGCTAATGTAGCTGCTCATAACTTTACCCCCTAAAACTCCTAAAAATTATTTTTCAGAGCTCCCTTGAATTTCTATGGAAAGTCACTATGCACATGCTTTCTTTGTGCCTGCTCAGCCATAAATCAAAAAAGAATCTTTCTGTCAAAAGATCAGCATGAGACCAACCTCTGAACGCTAACCTCAGAAAAGTAGTCTTGCGCTGCTACAAAATTAGACACTTCTGTGTCTCTGTCTGAATAAGTTGTTAACCCTCGCCCTTTTCCCAGCACTAGCAGAAATAATTATTGCTATTTACCATTGTTACTCAATCTTTTCAAAACATGTGGTTAGTCGGTGGCCTGCCTTGAGAAGATTTTGCAAAAATTGCATATGCACAATTAAAACTAACGAGATACAAATACATTGTAGTTAATAAGCCACAAAGATCCATTTGAAATAGGACTTTTAATATGTGGTTCGAAGACAATAATAGAGAGCACCTGATGTGTGAAAAGTCCTAGATTCAAGAAAAAACATGATAGAAATAATGATAGCCCACTAGGAAGGGAAGCGCTGATGTATTTGTTCTATACATCTACTTTAAAAACTAAATTATCTCTCTAATTCTACTCCCATTGTAATCAAAACCCAAACTTTATCTATTTCCAATTAATTTTCCTTTTCATGGTCCAGTGAGACTTTTGACACCATATATTCAGTGCAAGGTTTGGAAAGTGCTGACATTCACAGTCTTACCTATTGTCTAGAACAGGCTGGGTTTGAACCCATGTTCCAGGGTCTGAAGAAGACCTGTGTTTGGCCAAGTGCCCTCTGATGGGGAATTGCTGCTGATGAGCAGAACTGTCAGCTCCTTCGTTTTAAAAGGCAAGGGTGAGCTTAGCTCAGTTCTGAAAGCAACACCTTGCTGTCTAATTTAAGAGCAGGTTTCGAGCTGTGAGTCCAGAGGTAGCACTGGTTACTCCTTTGCATCTCAGAATTAGGCCAAACGCAGGGAGAAATGAACATCTGTCCCTCAACATTTTCTAAGAGCTAAGTTTAGGTATCTCCCCACTTAGTGCGCTGCCTGTCCTGAATTCCACCTGAGGCACCCGGCACTCCTCATGTGCTGCAGGGTGAGCTGCGATGTCCAACCCAGGGCAGCAGATTCCTTTTGGGGAGGCAGGGGACACTAGGCATTGCAACACCCCCTTGGAGGCACAACTGCATTTCATCCTCTAACTCAGCTGGGGAGAACCCGAGGGGAGCCTGGCACTTACTTGGGCTCTTGAGAACCCTCTTAATAAATAACAACAAAAGTAGAACAAAAAGTCAACATAGCATTGCTTGCTTTTTTTTACCAACCTGGTATAGGATGATCATGTAGTCCATAAATAGTCTGATAGACCAGAAGGAAATACAAAAATCATGTGGTCCAATGTTCAGGACAGCACATGTCAGAAAAAACCTCAGTGATTTCTGCATGATGATCAAAACTTCTGTTTGGATAGAGGAGCACAGATCCAGTCTTGATGTAAAGACTGAATGTCTTCACCACACACAGAGGCAAACTGTTCCAGTGGCTAATAATCCACCCTTGCTGCTGGGAATGTCCTATTTCTTGTTTGATTTTGTTTAGCTTCTGCTCCTATTTCATCTGCTTTTCTGTTTTTTTTCTTTTTCTTTTTTTTTTTTCCTTTCTCCTGTTCTCTTCTCTCTTTGCAAAATGAAAAAGCCAGCCACAGTCAGTAATCTTTTTCCTCATATTGGCACTATTAGACTGCGACTGAATAACTGCTTAGCCACACTAAGGCTATTATTGCTTAACCAAATTAAGGCTGAGCACCTCAGATTTCAGTATCTAAGTCAGACTTCCCAGAGCACAGATTATTTTTGTTGCTCTTTCTGAACGCCCTTTTATTTGCCATTTTCTTTGTGGCACCAGGATCAGGCTGTTCCAGTGGTGAACTTTATTGTCTTGTACAGAGGGGTAGTACCTCTCTCTCTGCTGTAGCTGTCTATTAACCCAAAGATCCCACTTGGCAGGATGAACAGCTTCTCTTTAGCCTATGCTGAGTTTGGTGGAGTGGTGCCACCTCGGAAAGGGAGGGAAGGGATGGAAGTTTGTTCAGGGTAGTACAGGGAAAAGAGCTGCTGCTCCCTCTGGAAAGGGGTTGGGGATAGTGTCCTGTATGCATGGGGCAAGGTGATTCATTGCCTGTGGGGTCTGGGCACTGACTATTACTGTGCCATGGGATCTGCTGCCTGTGAAAGCCTGGGGAAGGAGACCAGGACAGCACGGCAGCTTTTGGCTAAGTGAACCATGAGGATGTGTCACACGTGGTGCTGGACCTTTGGAGTGCCTCTAGCTGGCCTGGGCCACCGAGATCTCCTCAGGGATCGGAGTGCACCCAGAGTGGAAAGGGAGCATGCTCCTCAGAAGCTTCATATTAGTGATCCTATGTCACATCCCACTTGCTTACATCTTTTCTCTCTCTCTCATTTCCCTAGTTCCTTCCTGTCCAAATACGTCCACGCAACACACAGCTCTCGTCCTTCTGACCTCTATAGCTATCCTCTCCTTGGACGTACAAGCTGTACTGGCTCTACAGCTGCTGGAGACAGTCAGCTTTTCACTGAATGAATGTCTGTGAACTTTGATAATTCTATTGAATTGTGAATGTCAGTGTTGCAAAATTCCTGTCTGATGTGCAGTGACAAGGTGTGTGAACTCCTCGTGATTTTTAGGAAAAAAAGGGAAATGTGGCAATGCTTTAAGTAAGTGCCTATGAGATACTACCTTTAACTACTCTCTGTCCAAATTGGGAGATCCTTTTTGAATATAGTCCTTTCTCTTTCTGCACATTATCTCTGCTTTTTTTAAACAAGATTATTTCAAATTATATGTGTCAACTTACTTACTTAACTCACTCATTTTACACTTAAGAGAATTAAAGAAATGAGACATGTGCTGTCACTTATCCTCAGGTGTGAGGGTAGTGAGTTACTTTAGTCACCTGCTATTACTTCTATTCCAGGATTGGATGAATCACATTTTTAGAAACAGAAGGAAACACATCCAAGAGATTTCCAGATAGCCTCTGAGGTCATTAGAACTAAGTACCTGGTCGCATTAGTAATTTCACTGTGTGTTATCTGCATCTTTAGGCTTTGAATCATCTCTCAGTTTGGCTGTATGTGCCTAAGCCAATTTTGAAAACGGAAATTAGGCTCCTAATTTTGAAAGCTGAATGACATCAGAGTGAATTAGGCTCTAAAGTCTGGCTTGATTCTGTTCACTATCTGTGCCATGACTGCGAGGCAGTCCAAGGCAGCCATGCCTCTGCAAGAATTTGTTGCTTCTTATTTTACACTGAAAAAGTTCTCCTAAATACGCAATATATTCATCCATGAAATTTACTAATGTATTTATAAGCTGTTATGACTAACATAGGCATTCTTAATTAATCAGTCACAATTTCTTATTAGGTCCCTACCCACTAAGTGGCATGCAACTCAGTTAAAAGGAAATCATCAGGCAAAGCTCAAGTGAGTGCTTTAGAAATACTGTAATGGCTGCACTGCAATTAATGAAGTGTTAGAGATAATCCATTGCCATCTGTCTTTATTTTGCTAAGCCACTCAAGTAGAGACCATATTTGAGGGGAGAAAAGAAAATCCAGCGCTATAAGAATACTGCAAATGAATATTTGCCAACATTTGTTCCAGTTCTGAACAGCTGTTCAGTGTGATCGTGTTCATACCTCCTTTTATTCGCTGTTCATGATCATTCTCACAAACAACGTTATTATTCGTACAAATTCCTAATTGCGAAGGAGCATGTTCCTATTCTTCTATTCACAGTGCTTTTGCCTCCCAGCCAGGGACCCAGATCAGACAGTCTGACTCCACCGGTCGACAGCCTGCTGCTAACAGCGACCTGTGAGCAGTTCTGAGGTGAGGCTTGCACAAAGGGCTTTGGTGCACAAGTCCCTGGGACTCCCTGTGTCTGAGCCTTGAGTGACAGAGAGAATAAATGCAGAAATGACTGAGACTGGCAGGCACATGGCTCGCTAAACCTTTTGGCCAGCTGTAGAGTTTCCTAAGCTCTAAGCCGGGCTGCAGCCCAGGGGCTTGTAAAGGCTGGTCTGAAGGTGGGAAGCTCTTTCCTTTGTCTTCTTTTTACCAGCGAAATGCAATGAGGGCAATGATCTTTTCAAATGACCATACACATGTATGTATATTTATATGTGCATATGTGGTGGCAGTGCTGCATGGGGATACGGATGGAGTTCCCCTGTATCTGCGCATCTCATGAGTCTTAAATGATTTTTTTTTCTGGTTCTGCCTTCTCCCCTTCAGAGAGGGGAATCGCCTCTCTGCTCTACTTACCCACCTTGTGTTCATCAAATACAGGTACAATTCAATCATCATCGGTATACTTGCACCACTCTGAAGTGACCCAAGTCTTTTTTTTTAAAAAGAATCTGTAGTCTTTGTCTGGGACACTGACCTACCGGTCAGTTCTATTAATCCAAACAGAAAATGCATGTTAATATTTTCAAGTCTGCAGCTCTCTCAAAGCAATGATTTTTATGACAATGAAGCTGAAAACTGTGGTAAAAACAGAAAATGGTCAGTGAGCATCTAAAAAACAGTGTGAAAAACACTGACCTTTACGAGTATTTATTTCACTCAGTAAAATTGTCTAAATGTAACACTGACAGTTTTATTACCGAGTGGATTGTAATAAACCAAAATTCAATATTCTTGTTTCAGTACAACTATTATTTTGGAGCATCTTGAAAGATGGTGTTCTTCGTGTCCAGAAACATAAAATGCCATAATTCAAGATACACCATGCAGTTTGCCAAATAGATTTTGACAAAGGTGCTTCATCAATATCTTACTGAAAATGAAAAATGAACGTCTCCATTTTATTTCTCTCAGGAGCCTAGCAACCTCTCACTATGCTCCAAGGGAAAACTCAATGCTTCTGAAATGATAAAGTCTTTCACGCAACCTTTTAAGAAGGCTTCAGTGCCACATGTCCATTATTTTTCATTTGCTGTTTTAACAGGAGCTTTTCCACGAACTCATATCTGGCATATTTTTGAGTAGTAACCATAGCAAAGCAGCACCTTGGCTGCGTAGGTATTTATTCCTGCAGAGATCTGCATTTTGATTTTACCTGTATGCGTAATGAATTCTGACAGCTCAGCCTGGGAGTAAAAATGAAGGTTGCTTTTAAAGAATCGGTCTGCTTGTGTACTCCCCAGCTAAACATGCTACAAAAGCCTAACAATTTCAGCAGGGAGAGGAAGCCTTTGAATCTGTTTGTCCCCGATTCTTAACTTTGCTTTAACATTTTGTAGGGTGAAGTGCTTCAAAGTGCTGAAGAAGCTGCAAGGAATGAAGTCCTCTCTTTACTTGTTGATAGCCAAATGCTCCCACCTTTACCATTGATGAGCTTTTTCTCCATGGTTAGTTCCTTCAGGGGAAATATGTGCACATGGCAGAGGGACAGACATTGCCTATTGCAGGCTCTTTCAGAATTGTAACCTAAACGCTCTGAGTGGCTCCCTGGAGGCTCCTGACCCTTTTCAGTGGCAAGCTGGGGGAGAGGACACATCTCTGTTTTCTTGCAATTGCAGATGCCTAAAGGAGATGGGGTGGAAACCCTCTTCAGCACCATGAAACGGACCTTTCGTCGGAAACCTGGCAAACATGCCTGCCTACAGAGGCAATGCCAGGGCAGTGAAGTCTTCCCTTCATCATATGCATGGGTGTCTTGGAGAAGGTACCAATGGGGACAGGTGATCGTTCTTTCTCAGCTGTCACTTAGCCCTTGGCTGTCAAGTGATCCGTGTCACTGCCATGGCTGCCAGCTAGTGCTGGTTATGCTAATTGGGGCTCTGCGATGGCAGAAAGTAGTTGGACTGAAACTGTTCCTTCCTTTCTGAAGACCAGAAAATATCCTTTCATGGGCCTCAATCACATTTCTGTGAGTGATGTGAATTATAATGATACCTCTGTTATTTTGCATAGAAAAAGGTGCAGTCCACCACAAAGCGCTGGAAAGAGTGAACAAACCCATGGCTCAGTACTGGTCAAAAGCAGGTTTTGGTGCATCATTCTGGAATGGAGCTCTGCCTGCAACCTCTTTTTCTGCAGTATTTCTCTTTAAACATTTTCTCAGCATCAGCGTGTTGGTCATTCCAGCACAGAAAAGAATCCGCATTTGTAACGTGTGATATAAAAGCTGCAAGCACACATAAAACATCATCGATCATGGAGATTTTCTCAGAAGTGACTGATAATCAGGGAGATGAACCGACAGGGAGATAGTCAATGTGGAAATAAGGCCATGACATAAATCTTTCAGAGGAAAGGGAATAGCTGGTTACCCTAAATGAAAGAGAATGTCAGATAATTGAGCAGGTTGAATAAAAGTCTAGTTTACAGTGCACTTGCACATCCAGAATATCTACTCTTGGAGGACAGTGCGAGTAAATCAGAGCATCTGTTTTCCCAGCGTTGATGCTGCGATACTGTTTTGGTGTATGTTCCTGGTTTGACGAGGTCAGCAGTTCATTGCATCTGAATGCACGTTTGTCGTCTCAAATGATCTTTTGGATCGTGTTTACTTGTTTACTTCAGTACTCAGATGTGGATGCATCTCTGTGTACCCAGTGAAAACTGGCTGCTCTGCATTTTGATGTTACAAGATGCAGAGCACTGCACATCCCTGTATCTGAGGGCACAGTTAAGCCCTAGAACAGCTGAATTGTGTCTTTGTACAACAGGGGATTTGATAATTGGGTAGATGAAGCATGAAGGAATGAAGCTAGAGAGCTGGTGGCACAAATTCCAGTCTGAATCCAACAAATCACATCATAAGAATGATTTTTTTTCTTTAAAACATCCTTACAGCAGGGCTGTAATGGAGATAAAGCAAATGTTATTCACTGCTATAGTATCATTCAAGTGTCATTCTTTTAGCAGTATGCTATACAGCTCGTAAGCAGGCACAGGGCAGCAGCAGCAGGAGTCTCTGTGCTGTCTGCATTTATAATTGTTCCTGCTGAGCAAAAACCTAAGGCCACTCAGTGTTTGCATGACATGTAGCAGGGATATGTCAAAACCAGATCCTGTTATGTTTGGGGTGCAGTTAGAGATAATCAATGGTTGGCTTATAGTTTTAATCAGCAATGATTAAATGCGTCTCTGCCAGATATGTAGAAAAAACATCTGTAATGTTCATGTCGGTGTTGCATCCAGATTCCTCAGTCATTCATACATGGGAAAAGACTAGGGAAGTATTTTGAAATGGTGCCAGCCCACGGGTATTAGGTTATTACTTTAATTGACTACATCAGCAAATGCACAGAGGTATCACTTACCAGACAAGTTTCTCTTGGTTAGTCTCTGATAGTGGATTTCAGTTCACATAAATGGAGTTTCTAGAGCTTCCTAAGGAAAGAAATATGAGGAACAGACATCCCATTTATCATCCTTAGGCCAGTGGGGACATCGAATATTTTGACTAAGTTTTGACAAATTGTGTGCAAGTCAGTGATCTAGGAATGAAGTTCTGGAAACCATTGGCTATACATATGTAAAAACAAGTAGGAAATTTAATATGTTAGGAACCAGATGGAAGGAGCATGCCAGTGTCATGCAGAGAGAAACTTATACTAGAGACAGGGAATAAACTGTAGTTATAATTACAGAAAGAAATTTTGGCTGCGCTGAAGGGTGTTTTGCCATTGGTTTTGGGGAGAATAGGATTTCATCCAGAGTATGTAGGAGTGAACAATATTTGTTAGGATTATATCTCTAGGACAGATGCAGGTGTAAACTAAAGGACAGATGCCTCGGAGAGAGCAGTAACAGTTAGGAACAATAATAGTTTCCCTGAACAGTGGAATGTTTATGTTGATGTTGCCCCTGTACTCGGCACTGGTGAGGCCGCACCTCGAGTACTGTGTTCAGTTTTGGGCCCCTCAGTACAAGAAAGACGTTGAGGTGCTGGAGCGTGTCCAGAGAAGGGCAACGAGGCTGGTGAAGGGACTAGAAAACAAGTCTTATGAGGAGCGGCTGAGAGAACTGGGGTTGTTTAGTCTGGAGAAGAGGAGGCTGAGGGGAGACCTTATCGCTCTCTACAACTACCTGAAGGGAGGTTGTAGGGAAGCGGGTGCTGGACTCTTCTCCCACGAAACTAGCGATAGGACGAGAGGAAATGGCTTCAAGTTGCGTCAGGGGAGGTTTAGATTGGACATTAGGAAGAATTTCTTTACTGAAAGAGTGGTTAGGCATTGGAAGAGGCTGCCCAGAGAGGTGGTGGAGTCGTCTACCCTGGAGGCGTTCAAAAAAGGTGTAGACGTGGCACTCCAGGGTCTAGTTTAGGAGTCATGGTGGTGTTAGTTGATGGTTGGACTTGATGATCTTAGAGGTCTTTTCCAACCCAATGATTCTATGATTCTATGATTCTATGTAAAGGCATTTTTATGTTCCACAGTGCAATTTGTGAAAATATGTTTTCAAGAAGTGTTTTGTTTCTTCATTGCTTCAAATTTGATGGTTTCAAGCTGGTTTACGTGAAAGAAAGAAAGAATCCAATACTTAGGTAAGCACTTGCTTGCTGCAGGAGAAAAGATTTTGGCATTTGCCTTATGCATGAATGTAGTGGTACCGAGTGCCAATCCCTAGAAAAGAAGTTTCACATCAGCACAAGAACTGACAGTACTGCGTATGTTGATGCTAACTTTCTGCAGGACTGTGATATATCACTGACTCTGTAGAAGAAGAGCCAGACTGCTACTTCTTTCCAGACATGTCAGCAGGTCCTGAGGACACACTTCTGTTAGCTGGGCATTCCCATGGCACACCGCTAAAAAAAGCCATCACTAGTTGCTGGCCTGAGATCTCAATACAATGCAAAATACTTTTTCACAATACCTCTGGTTTAAAACCTGTAGGAAGCATTCTCATTTTACTTGTTGTGCAGAGATATTTTGCAGAAAGCAAGGCTGCAAGAGGAACTATGTGGACATAGAACATATTCTGCCAGTGGCAAAACTGACATTATGAACTTCATTGGCATATAAACCAAAGTTTGTTTTTAACAGTACGGAAAGTACTAAGGGCACATTCTGCTCATTCCAGATCAACCTGTGGTCCCAGAGCTTCACAGGGGTGAAACAACAACAGCTCCGTGATGCCAGTGCTTGAGGGACTGTCTTTGCCCAGGGTTGCACCTCATGAAGAAGATGTTATCTTAACAGGACAATATCAGCTCCTGTGTAAACTCAAGACTTGAAAACTTCCCTCTTCTAAGTGCATCATTAGAAATGGAGGAAATCTGGCATCTCCTGAGACACTTTTTGCAAGTTTGCAAGGTTTTTAACTTTCCTGCTTCCATTTCTATCCTGGAAAATCAAAAGAGTGGGGAAAAAAAGATGTCTTTTACTCGATATTATGGTGTTTTGAATCCAGAAATTCAAGGAACATGGGAAATAAATGTGCAATGAAAGAACTGATCTGACTCTGCCAGAACCTCAGCCAAGATTCAGTGCAGCTGTGGCTCGGCAAGGGGAGAAGGGTCAGGAAGTCTCTGTATCATCCATATCAGTCTGGCTGCTCAGAATATAAATTCTGCTCATTGGTGTTGGATTATACACGGAGGAGAAGACGAAAATCAACTTGCTCTCTGGAATGCAAGAGGAATAGTTCTGCTGCCCAGCCTCACATTTTTGTACCACTATTCTGCTGATATCAGCAGTAGCCTGCTGAATCATCTTTCTTTTTTGCTGTTGCCTTGGTCCTCTTAAAGGAAAAAAAACCACAGTAAAACAAGACAGAGTAAAATACAGTTCAACTTTAAAGGGACTAGCATTTTTGCACCAGGAACTGAAGATGCACTAAAAGACAGAGTAAAGGAACATACTAATGTAACGTTCATATTACAGGGAATGGTGATGACTTTAACCATGGATTGGGAGAGGTATGGTCGCATACACTCGAGTGAGACTTATTCATACAGAAAGCCAAGAAAGGTGGATATTTGTAGGTTTTGGCTTCCACCCAAATTTTCAGGTGATATGTGACTCTACTAAAATCGATGGCAGCATTACCACTGAGCATAGTGGAGTCACAGGTTGAATCTGAATACGGACATGCCACACTTCAGTCTTTGGAGGAGTTCTCTATATGCAGTGAACATAAACAGAATCTGCTGCTCTGAAATGTGAGTTTCAATTGTTTTGATACAAATACTCCAACCAAAGATAGAAATGGAAGCTCCAGAATAACACAAAAACAATGACAGACACAGACACACGCACACAAATACTTCCAGGCTTTCTGTTACAGTGCCAAACCTCGGTAGCGGGAGATTGTTTGGTCAGTTTTTCAGACTTTTTGGTCTAATTTTTATCTCTTTTCTAATAGAATAATTCCATTGACTTCAAGAGATATGGTCCTCACTTATCCAAGGAGGATACCACATTTAGACCTGAGAAGTCCACATAACTTAAACCAGCAAATTAATTTCCAGATGCTTTTCTGCCTTCAGTGAAAAATTAGGGGTTTAGTCTTGCCTGTCTAAACATAAGAGTAGAGATTTGCTTGCCTTCACAAATGAATAACATTCCAGGTTATTATCTGTTGGTTTCAATTGCTATTTCTGCAAATATATATATATTTATTTTTAATTTTCTATTTTTTTCAATAAATAGCAACATAGAATAAATATTACTGACACTGTTTATTAATGTTTACAAAAGGGTTTAATCCATGTCATAGTTTTAAGGCAAATTTTCCACTTAGCATTAGTGAAGTAAGCCTGAAAATTGATAAAAAAACATAATTTCTAGAGCTGCTATTTATTTATCACAATTGAAGAGATGCACTTTCATATTATCACTGCAGTGAATAAGCACTTCTAACGGGAAATTCAATTAAAAAAATGCATCTTGTCTTGGAGGATTTTTTTTTTTTTTTGCAAGCTATTTTTGGTAACGTATCTATATTTCAGGATTTTGGGTCCAATCATCTTCCCCCAGTCTTTGATAATATCACTGGGGTGGCAGCAGGAGTGCTGATAACTAGCCTTTGTCTAGTGCTGCGAGGAAGTATTTAGCCTAGCACTCCCTGTGCCTCCCTGGGACTCATGCTTCTCCAAAAGCTGACTGAGGAAGACCAAGTTGGACTTCTGCTCTGAATCTCTCTCCCAAAAGCCCATCCTTCTCTGTTGATACCAAGGTAAATTCAGCTGCAATTTCCAGGGGAAGGTTACCAAATGGATAAGCAAACGAAGCAGCTGATTAATCTTCACATGTTTTATGGTGGTGTCCATGGGCATTGGTCAACTTCTGGCATCTAATAGGGTGGTGCACAAAAGCTGTAAAAGGTCCTGGCCCACGAGCACATGATTGAGAGGAGCAAGTCTAGCTGGATGGCCCCAGGGTGAGCCAGTGCAGCTCACTAAGCCGGTAAAACCCTACCCTGTTTTTTCCCTTAGCTTTCTGCTGATTTAGTGAGTTGAATCAGCTGCCTGGGAGGTGAGGGCAAGGTGAGACTGGAGAGGAGAAGGAAGAGGAGGAAGAGGGAGGAGGGCTGTCCCCTTCAGCAATACCAATCTCTCCAACTGGGCTCAGCCCAGCTCAGCTAATCACTTTTTGACTTGATTCACATGAAATACTGAGATAAATTTGAGAAAAATTGTTTGACACTCAAGACCTATTCATTCACCACCTTCATATGTCAGTGAAGAACAGTTTATGCATGCACAATTGCCAATCACTTCAAATGTATTTCAATACTAATATTTACATGTCTGCATCTTGGGTTTAGTATTGCTCAATAAAGAAACAGATTCTCAATCCCTGTCAGGTATGTAATATTTCTGGATGGGTGCCCTATTCAGTGCGGGCCATTCAGCAGGAACTAGTTAATTTACTTGGGAGTTAATCCGGAAAACCTCTGTGGCAGCCTGAAACAAAGAAGGATTGATCAAAAAACAGACACAGCAGTCGTTTATTTGGTGATGTGGTCTGAATAAGAGACGAACAGTAATGGGTTATTTAAACAAGCCTGCTTTATTGTCTTTGTGCTAACAAGATTCTGTGACATTACAGAAGGAGATCATCAAAAGGTCCAGTAAAGTTCCCTGCCCTTTAGTGTAAAATTTCACCAATTTCCTCCAGGCAAAAACAATCTGCTGACTAGTGGCATCTGACCTGTGCTGCGCAGGCTCTTTTACTGTGAATGAGATTGTGCTTCCTTCCACGTTTAACAAAGGGAAGTGAAGGAAGAATTGCTTGCCGGATATAAATGCGTGTGCTTATATATAACACTGTGTATACATGCACATACATATACTGGGATATATGTATGTGTGTGTGATCATATATACAATACATATATACATGCTTATAAGTACATATATGCATAAAAATGCCTATAAATGTTAAGGTAAACATGCAAAATTATGGCTTAGAGTTGACTGGAACTGTAAGGCAGTAAGTAAGCTTGTACATTTCTGCTACTGTAATCTCTCTTTAGGTCCACTATGCTGGCAGTAGGATAAACATCGCCTTGTCAGCCTGTATCTGCAAAAAGCAAACACATTCTGCTCGATGCCATCTGCCCCATTACTGTGACTTAGGCATGTAGGCTGGGTAACACCAGCATGTTTTAGCAGGGCTGTCCTATCTCAGGCAAGTGAAGATGTTCAGTATGATATGTGGAGCAGTTGCAGATAGGGCAGAGAAGGCCAACAGAGATAGATCTAGAAAACATGACCTATGAGCAAAGATTAAAAGACTTGGACTTGTTTATCCTGGAAAAGAAAAGATTAAGGAGAAAACAAAATAATAGCCTTCAAGTAAAGATGAAAAGAGAAAAGGAATAAATTGTCTCTATAACCACAGTGAATCAGGTAAGGGGGAATAAAATAAGATTGTATCAAGGAAGATTTAGGTCAGAGACTATGAAAAGTTTCTTCTGGGAGCAAGTACCTATGGTCTGACATATGCAGGGAGGAGATGTGATTGTCAGCACTGAGGTCTTCAAGAATAAAGCAGAAAACAAACTATCAGGAGGGGCCTGGGTTGTGCTTTTATGCAGAGGACTGGAACTCTTAAGGCTCCTACCAGGCTCATTTTCTGGCTTTATGGTAATTTTCAAGCTATTTTATCTGGTCCAATGCTTCCTGACTAGAAAACTGAATCAGTGTGTATCAGGGACTCTTAGGATATGCTAGGGAAAGACTAAGACATCTGAAGATCATGCATCTGCTACACAAGTCTGATGTGTCCAGACAAGAGCACAGTTCAGGAGCGAATCTTTTCAGTGTATTATATATGATGGTTGGAGACACTGAAGTTGGTTTTGTGTGCACATGCAATGGAGACAAATGCTCTTTTATTTCCCAAAACACAGAGAAATGCATTAAAACAAATGTTCTGGGTTAGGATTAAGCTTGTCAAATCCAGGAAACTGAGAGTTAAACTTCTCACTCATTCCCACAACTGAAAGCTGTTGTGCTTGGTCCTTGATGCATAGCTTGAATTTTTGCATACTTTAGGTAATTTAGAGGATTTAGGAAGGCTTGCTATAAATATTACATAACAGTAACATTCTGTCATATTAAGAATGAATACCAGGGACTTTATCAGTGACAGGAGGTGAAGTTTGAATCATGGCAAAGGGGCATGTAGAAAACCATGTTCAAATGGATGTAAAATCAGTTCAAGCACACTAAAATATGCTAATTTTTTATCTTCAACTCAGCCTGCTCTCTGCTGACCCCCATTTCCAAAAGACCAAACTATGTTGCAAAACCAGAAAACCAAGTACTGCAAAATACTTCTTGGACCTTCTTGGATGTGTTAACTCAAAAGCTGCTGATGACTTCAGCGGATTTGAATCTTATGAATGCCTGATTGCAGTGCGTGGTGATAATATAACCGGTAACATGATTTATGTTCATACTTTTGGAGCAGGGGGAGGAACCATAGGGTAGAATATGCTTCTTTGAATAGCAGTACATTATTTTATCATAGCATTTTACCCTTTCAACATCACTGTCTGTCATGTTTTGAACAACCCAGATAATGTAGAGTAGTGGAGGAGGCTTATACACAGAAATGACAAGTCCCATCAACTGTTTTCCCCCAGCATGCCCACAGATTTCTGACGAGGTTGGGCTGCTATCCCTGGAACTTTCCAGTCAGAGATTTTGCAGGAAAAAATAATCATTAGAAATAAAATCAAGTAAAGAAGAATGTGAACATCTTAGACAGAAAGGGAACAAGGGAGAAAACGAGTCTTCAAGAGCAAGACTGCTAGCAGCAGGACAGGTGAAAGCCAGTGAACATTAGATGTGCTCTCCGCAGATACAGCAGCATATGCAGATTGTCAGCTACACTCATTGTGTGATCCAGGTCCTAGATGCTATGGGTGTTAGCCACCTACTGGGGATGGTTAGCCATCATCAGGGGGATGAGCCAGGAGCTGACGGCAACACAGGAGTGCACAGTGCCCTCACTGACCAGGGCACTGTCCTCTAGCAGGCAGAGCTGGGTGCTGGTAACAGGGTCCATCAACAGCCCACCACAAAACAAGTGATAAACCATGTCCAGGATCCATCCAGGGCAGCCAGCTGGGAGCAGGAGGAGAAGGGACCAAAGACAGGACTGGAAACAAGGCTACAACACAGATCCAAGGTCTATTCAGGAGACTGGGCCAGAGGCAAGACCAAGCCTGAGCTGAAATGGGGCTCCTGGACCCAGGCTCCTGGCTCCCAGGACAGAGGTGGGGATGTAGGTCTCTGGTGAGGCCGTTAAGGCCTGTTGGTGCACACACAGTCCTGGCAGACACATAAGTACCATTAAGGACATCATAGGCTTGTGGTCATTACATGGTACTGTGAGATGGTGACCAAAATTTGGAGAGTTTTATACAGCACTGTTCTGCACAGTCAGGGGGATTTGTAGCCCAATCTTGAGGAGGCTTAACAAAATGAAGATTGGCCTGTTGGGGATAATATGATTTCCAGGTGGACTTTATTAGTTCTTTGATTATCTATCCTTTCAAAACACTGCCTTTCCTAAGGAGGACTCTTTCAACAGTCATATTAGATGACGTCACTTATTAGATGCTCACCCTCCTTCTAGAACTCAAAATCTTGCCCAATTACCAAAACAGACAGTTTGTATCAACAGAAACTCGTCACTGTGCGATGTAAAAAGGGAGGGCTTGGGGTGCTGGAAAGGTTAATATCTAAGTAAGAAGTAGTCCCTCCTGCTTCTAATTGCGTGCCCCAATTCTGACCTGAGATAATGGCAGAGAAAGGAAAATATTAAAAAACTACAGGTAGTGAATTTTGAGTTGCAGCTGGACTAAACATATTCAGACAGTGTTTTCTTAGCTCTTCCAATTGTTTCAACCAAGCTGTGCTCCAGTGAACATTTTTGGCCAAAGCCAAGATTATTAATTGATATGCAGTATCCCCTAACCTGACAGAGCAAAGTTAGGTTTGGACTGGCTACTTAACACTGTGGATCAAGCTAAAACAAGCATTGCTTTGTTTCCTAATCACAGAAGTCAAAAGGCAGAACATGATCTTGCACAGAAAGTCAAGAGAAGGCTAAGCACCAGTCCTGTCTTTGGGTTTATGGTGCCAGCTGACAACACGCAAACACCAGCCTTTACCCTTGCAAAATTCAGATATCAGTGAAAAGCCACAAGACAGTTCAAGAACCATCTTTCTGTGGTCACAAGAATCACAAAAGTTCCCCAAACAATGGACAAGTTGGTAGAAAAGCAGTGACCTGGACTGTGAGAAAACAGAATCTGGGTTAGGTTTGTGGCAAACCCTATGCAATAAATATTTACCTAGTTCAATTCATTCTTCAGCCAGGAAGTTGAATGCTGTGGCCCAAGTTGTGGATTTTTTACAGTGGCAAAACACCAGCAGGGTGGGTTGGACAACAACTGTGGCCAGTGCTGAGATTCCAGCAGTCTGCTGAGGCTGTTGCTGGGGTTGTGGGTTCAGAAGTTGGGCACTTTAAAGACTTCTGTATATTATAGCACTGGCTGGTTTAAATCTTCCATCTCATGTGAACTATGGTTAACAGTATAAAATTAGATAGGAAACCTTATGCTGTTTGCATGCCGTGGAAAAGGCTTAGCAGGGCTGTAGCTGCTGGCTCTGCAATGTCCTCAGGTCTCTGGTACTGTAGCAGGAACTTTCTACTGCCTCATCACAGAGTCTAACTGTGGTCATCACAGCCTTGAGGACCAGTGAAGAGACATGTGTCAGGGAGTTGCAGGGAACCTAGCACCCTCAGAGATTCCCTTCTGGAATTCTCCAAAGGGCCAAATGGGAGCAGCATCTCACCAGGTCACTCTCTCTCCAGGTCCATGCTTTCCTCTACACTAGTCAGGAGCAGGAACAATGGAGTCTGGTTGTAGTATGGAAACAATATTGCAGGAATAGCAGAGCCCTTTTTATTCAAAAGGAAGCTCTGTAGGGATGAAAGTTTCTTTCCACACACAGGATGGGATGTTGCATTTCTGCCATTCTTCATATGGAGACATATTTCTGATTCAGCTGAAAGTGTCTGGTACATATTTCATTGGAACTGTATCTTAAATCACAGGAAAAAACCCTCTGAAGAACAAACATAAACTGTCAGCAGCTATTTTCTCTGACAGTGAGACACTACTATGTGTCCCACACTTTCCTGGCCATAGTAGTCTATGAATGTGTAAGGAGAAGGCATATAGAGTGGGTTCAAAAGCATGCCTTACAAAAAAAGGTGCCTGTGAGATCACAGGGCTCTTGTTTGTTTACGCTGAAGGAGATGGAAGCAACACTTCTAAGGAGGCAAGAAATCTGTTTCACACCAGTGGCAAAAGCCGTCGCCTTCCCGAGTAGCTGAGAGCACCTAGAGATGTTGCAGGACAACAGCCTGTTCACACTTCCTGGGCTGGAGCTCTGTGTTGGTGGCAGAGTGCTCGCTGGAAAATTCAACTGCTCCCACGGTCTGTTTTCATGCTGGTTTTCCTCACTGCTTATTCCTTGGCTTTTCAGCAGGCTCTGTGGGCATCAGAGCATGTGCTCACCTGGCGCTCACCAACTGTGTGCAAACAGGGTGCTGACTTACAGTGAAGCTGGGTGGTTGCAGCCTGGCTCCTGGACTCTGTAGCCACCTACATTGGGATCCAAGCTTCCTAGCCCCTTGATCCTCCTCGCCTACATAGGATTATGCACGGTGTTCACAGTACGCCCCGTATTGCTCTCTGTGGATTGCATCTCTAGCCCTTCTGATAGCAGCTGAGGAAGCTACTGACACTAGGAAGCCACCAGTCTGGACTGGCAGAAGGGACAGGGAGAAGTGATGGTGATTTCCAGTGTCCCAGGCCATTCTCTTTCTTCCCTAACCTCATGCTCAGCATACGTCTTGTATCCAAAGGTGGCGGTTTCGTATTATCCTTTTTTTATTTCAGGTTGTGCTGGGATTGAGGTCACCTTATCCCCAGCCATTTCCTACTCCTGCCTTTCTGCAGTGGCTCTGATTATGGCACCTATTGGTATTAGCACTGTCAGATATCCTGGAGAAGACTTTCAAGTCCTAAAAGTCCTGGGGCAAGCATGATTATTTTATAATAAGAGAGTAAGTGGTGTAGCCCAGAGAATAAAAGTATTGACAGAGACTGCTACTCAGGGTTTAAATTTGAAGCTCACGTTGATGACCTGGAGCAAGTCTCTGGCCTCATTTTTTCACCTCCTGTGATGAGAGTCTTACAGTGTGTTTGCCGGGACAGACTCTACCAGCGGATCTTTTTTTCTCTTTGGGAAGATACCTAAGTATCATTGTAACACAAAACCAAATAAATTTATAAAGCCAGAAGAGACCAGAGCAATCAACAGGTTAGGGATCTCACCATACACAGTAATAAAGAAAACAATAAGTATTTGAAGAAGGTGAAAAAAGTTAAGTTTAATTGGCCCCTATTTGTACTTCTCCCTTTGAACTGTGTGACATGAGAGTCTTGTTCCTCATATGCAGCGGTAGAATATTTAGGGAGTTTGAATGCAAAAAGCTGACTTACTGGTACCACACTTCAAACTTCACCTCAGAATTTGACCCTGGGCAGCCGCTAGTAGTTACAGCTGGAATATTTCACAGCACAGCTGTCATAAAGTTATTCCTTAACATTTGAAAGTTGGATGAATGAAAACACTTGAAAATATTAATGTGCCTGCCTACTGTGGATCCCTCTCTCCTATGGCTGAAGGCAAAATAAGTACAAATAAGAACATATGTTGATATTTCTTCTCTGAATTTAATTTTACCAATGTCCATTAAAAAGGCTGGTCATTTCCACGGAGGTCTTAAATGGAACACAGGACAGAAATCAAAATGACTTTGACATTTTAGAAAAATCCTTTGTAAGTACCCATTTTTTATTGCTGTTTTCACAGTCCTTTATAAGTCTTATGATACCTTGCTGACCTCTCCATCAATGGATAATTAGAAGGCCATCGAGTTCTCAGTGGATACGACTGTCAGATGTCCTTTTAAACACATGGTTGCTGGGTAACAAGACCTCGTGCTGCATTCCTTCCTTGAAATATTTGTCCTATTTTTTATATATTTCTGCCAGTAAGTATGTCAGCATTCAGCCAACGTGCTGGAGGGCAAAATGCTAGCTGGAGCTTTTTTGATATCATGTGGAACTTCCCAAAAGGAAAAATAATCAGAACAACCAAAGAGTTCGCATGCATTGTGCTGCGAAGGGCTGCATCAACTTGACTTCCACTTTCATACCAGATTTCCCTGACTGAATTGGTCTTTGAATGGAAATGCATAAGGACTTTTACTCCCATTTAGTAGTTCTTACTCTTGAAAAGCCACTGGAATCTAAAGCACAACTGGGTATACAAGAATGTGGCCTGACATGTCTGAATGACCTTTTGGATCATAACAAAGGATTTTTAAAAGTTCCAGTTCCTTATGATGGTGACCAATGTATTTTGCAAAAAAAAAAAAGTGAAGTCAAATGGCAGCCATGTGGAATTTAGCAAGGATTCTGCAAGGCTCTGTTTAAAGCCTCTTGGTATACTCCAAAAGCCCTTGAAACACCCCCCACCCCTATCCTAACAGCCTGCTATAATGCTTTTTGTGTGCATATCTTATGATAGTCTCTATTTGGCTGACTTTTAAAGAAACTTTGCTCCACTTACCTAAAAAAAAGAACAAGAACAAACAAGCATGGAGAAAACTGAGAAAGCCCAGAGAGTGAAAGGCATTTGGGGACAGATTCTGAACTTGTTAAAATAATTGGGAATTAAAAAAAATAGAGGTAGAACTTTGTCATGAGATGCTGCACTTACAAGGATTAAGTAGCTGACTGTACATCTGCTTACCAGTAAAGAAAAAAGAAATACAGTATCTGTTCCAGTAATTCCCCCATGACTTTTGTGTTTTTCAAAGATGTTTTCCTCTCAAGGATTGTTTTTCCGTTTTTTGCTCTGCTTCTCCCTCAGCCTCTAAGTGAACTGGTGAGAACAAAGTAAACAGTGCATAAAGGCTGAATATTGAATCTGTTAAAGTATCGAGCAGATAACTGGATGGAATAAGGTTCCTGCATCAACTGCATCATCATGAAAAGCATGAAGAAGCAAAGTAAAGTGGTAGCTTATTTCTGGCATTTTCTAGTTTAGGGGAGCTCAACTTTGTAACTTTGATGCTAAGAGTCTATTTCATTTAAATAATAATATGCAAATAAACATCATATGAGAGGGAGAATGGGTAAGAGAGCAAATGCATTTGCATACAAAGCGTATATAGTATACTCATCAGCATTTAATATATACTGTGAGCTAAATTCTCCTCTCAGATACAATGGTACAAATCCAGATCAACGTTATTGGCTTTGACAGAATTAATCCGGATTCACCATAATGAATGGGGGGAGGGAGAATTTCTCTATGAAACAGCTTCTTATGAAAATTGCCTCTAAGTTTGTGATATTTAATCAAGATCTTATGTGAACAAATAAATGCTGAGCCATTTCTACCAAAAGCCTTTAAAAGACATGTTGTTTATTTGCTTGTAATCCAATAATTCAGCGGGAAACTGGCAGACAATGAGAAAACCTACTGCAGGAAAAAAAAAAAAAAAGTTTTACAGCACTAGTGAACAGCTTTGGGCAATATATCTTACTGATGACTGCCCCTCTGCTCCTGCTCCATCCTTGCCACAGCCCTCAGGGGCAGCTGTTCTAGACCTGGATATAATGCAGCACTTGGAAGAACACGTTCTTCCTCCATATCTAAGGTATTTTTATGCTCTCTCTCCCCATGGAACTGGTCTCAGATACCAGTTGAGATGCTTCAAGTGCTGCAAACACAGGTCAGGCCTTTCTCTGGCCTTCCAGGGAGGGCTCCTCAGCATATGGTGATAATTTGAGCTCTCCAGATGTTAGCAGGTCCAGAGGAACCTGTGAGCAGCTCTCGCCTGGTACCAGCTGATAGCTGTTGCTGGGGGAGTGGCTGCCTGGAGTACGGATAGCAGATAACAGCCTCGACAGCTGCTCTGCAGATCCAGAACAAGGAAAGTGAGGTATGAACAAAGCAGATGAGATGGGNTGATGGTGATGTATTGCAATCTGAATTCAAACACTATCTATTGGCATGTCTGCATTTCTTGGTCACTAAGGGAAAGCTTGCACAGTTTATGCCTAAAAATGCAAAGTTTACTAGAATTTGCAAAGGACATGAGATTACAAAATGAACCCTGGATGCGCTTATGTAATTAATCTCACAAACATTAACTAAATGATGATGTTTGGAAAAGAGTGATTAGGGTTGTAGGTGTGTGGGTAAATGGTGTAATTAATTCCAGATTAAGTTTTCCCAGTGAAAACTTCAGTATTTGTGAATTCACCCTCTGTTTCCCCATGTAGCTTTAGCTACGAAAAGATTGGGTGAGGGAGAAACTAGCTTTATAGTTACTAAGGCTGTGCTGATTCTACCGTCTGCTGACCCAGGGTGTGCAAGACCCAATTCAAATCCTTTCTCAGTTTTAGGGGAAGTGAGCTCATATCTCTTATAAAAGTGACCTAATCCCAGCATTACTGGTGTTTTGCTGAGCAATTCCTTGGACTGTCACCCCTTCTGTTCCTGAGGCTGCTCAAAACCCCTGAGAATTGTCCTGTTGACGTAACCCTACAAAACCAGAAGCAGAACGAGAGGTAAGGTTGCAATGTAGAATTAGATGGTGACCTGTTACTGGAGCAGTGGTTTTTTGACAGATCTTTTCCAAAAAGAAGTAGCAGTCTTCAGCAAACTAGAGAATTTCTTCAGATTAAAGAAAGCCAGCCTTTAATTTCTTACTCTAAGCAACCAAGGTGGAGGTTGTTGTGTCCCCCGTTCATATATTCAGGCTTTGGTAAGAGTTAAAGGCTGGCTGTTTTAACCTGAAGAAGTGCTGATTGTTTCACAAGTTTTAGCTTCACAATTTATTTTTTCACTATGAGAAATGTCCCTTCTAAGAAAAAGAATTTCAATCCTGTTACGCCTGGATTTTGCCATTTAACTGAACAAAAGGTTCTAAAATCACCAGGATACATAGCCAAAATCTCCTCTCTAGTAACTCTTTATGTCCCTGCTGCTGGCAATGGAGACCAACCTATTTTCCCTTTTTTTCTTTCAATCTGTCCTTACTTGCCCTTTTTCCCTCTGACATTTAGTTCTGGTTCCTCACTTCAGCTCTGTTATTTGAGGGTTATTCACCCCCTATTTTCCCTGCTTAGTAAGAGTTTCATCTGCTTGGGCTGCCAACAGCAAAGAGATTGTAGCAGCTCAGCAGAGCCTCGGGAGAGCAGAACAAAGACATTAGGACTACAAGGATGCTGCATGCAACAATCTTTGGCCAGCTTCACTGCATCAAGCACGGGAGCAGGAATGAAAAGAAGGCCAGTTGTTTCCCAGGGACCACCCAGGGCTGAGCTTGCACCTGAGTAAGTACACAATTATTCTAATAAAATGTTTTGGATTTACTCAATTTCCATCTTTGTTTTCTTTCTGGTTCATCCCCTTATAGATTCTTTTCCAATTACTGCTTTAGAAGCTTTTCTCATGTTCTGCTTCTACAGTCAGTGGAAAATATGTTAATAAACACATCTGTTGGGTTTACTTCATTGTGTGTACTTAAATGTTATGACTCCAAATGATCCAGTCCTATGGGATGGGCTTTAATGGGTACATGTCTCTGCAGAAAAGTTACTGATTTCATTTTCTGTCCTTCCGGTGGAAAAGTGGGGACTACTTCCGTAGGAAATGAAGTATGAACTATGTCCAAAATTATGGTGTGTAACAGAAGAATGTTTTGAGGACAATGCCTTCTACTCTGCACCAGGCATAATGAGACCCTTTTCTGGGTGGGTCTTTAAGTTTTGCCATGAAAATCATGGAAGATCTGCAGAAATATAGGGTCATCCATATGAAAAGCTTCAAAAGGAGCAGATAGCAGGGACTTCACAACTCCCTGTGTCTCTCTCTTCCCATGTTACAGCAGTTGTGGGTGGTCTGTAGGGGAAAAAAAAGCTGGAACTGCATCATGTCTCGCATATGCATAATGTCAAAAGGCCCACAAGAGCCAAAAGGAGTTCCTGCTTTCTCCCCAACCCCTCTAGTTGGCTCACCAGGTTCCAGTTCTCCTAGGTGTATCTGTGGGTGTGTGTCAAGACGTCAATGGGAACAGGAGAAGGAAATAAAGTGCCATGTCCCACGTTCTCCTTATTAGGGGCCGTGGGAAGGATTTGTGCATAGAAGCTCTCTCCAAGAGAGGGAATGGAAAGTGGGATCACGGTCAGCAAAATCAAGGGAGAGCGGTGTTTTAAACAACTCCTTATTTGTCCATCTTCCAGCATGAAGCTTAGGTATAACCTGGGGTGGATTATACCATGTGTGGAATAAACAGCACTGAAAGTGATTGTTTCTGCAGGGAAAATGAGATCAAATATTTCTTCTTTTTAAAATGAATAGAAAAGAAAGCACTTTCAAAGGTATAGTGAACCCTG
This sequence comes from Fregata magnificens, assembly GCA_013389945.1. Taxonomy (NCBI): domain Eukaryota; kingdom Metazoa; phylum Chordata; class Aves; order Suliformes; family Fregatidae; genus Fregata; species Fregata magnificens. The sequence goes on from WAAD01032031.1 coordinate 167,133, forward strand.
CAAAATTAAGGAACTTTTATGCAATTACAGTATTCCTTCAGTGCATGCTGTTCTTTTGCGACTTCCTTGCTCCTATTTGACCCAGAAAGCCTAAGAGATACATAATTCAGTGGGTGTTCCCTGTGGTGTTCTAGATGCAAATGCAATGAAGAACTGTGGCAATGAAAGAGGCTGTAGGCTTTAATAGAAGTTAAGAGATTCATAGAAGTTGACAGGGATACAAATAACCTAGATTTGATCTGGCCTGCATACAAATTCAGCCTCTCAGAAGATAAGATATCTACATTTGTTCAGATAATAATCACTAAAAAATAACAGTTAATGGCCATACTCCTAACTCTTCCTTGAGAAAATATCATGAAATCTGATAATAGACTAGAGAGTACAAAACATGAAGTATGTACACAAATCATGATGAAACAGCAAGGAAAACATGACAAATTCAAATTTCTAATTATTTAGTATTAACATTTTACTAGGTGTACAGACAGAAGTGTGTCTGGTTCTGAGCACCCCAGTACAAGAGAGATACGGAGCTACTGGAGAGAGTCCAGCGAAGGGCCACAAAGATGATTAAGGGACTGAAGCATCTTTCCTGTGAGGAAAGGCTGAGAGATCTGGGACTGTTCAGCCTGGAGAAGAGACGGCTCAGGGGAATCTTATCAATGTGTATACCTGAAGGGGGGATGAAAAGAGGATGGAGCCAGGCTCTTTTCAGTGGTGCCCAGTGACAGGACCAGAGGCAATTGGCAGAAACTGAAACACAGGATGTTCCTTCTGAACATCAGGAAATGCTTTTTCACTGTGAGGGTGACCAAGACCTGGCACAGGTTGCCCAGAGAGGTTGTGGGGTCTCTAACCTTGGAGATATTCAAAAGCTGTCTAGACATGGTCCTGGGCAACCGTCTCTAGGTGGCCCTGCTTGATCAGGGGGGTTGGACCAAATGACCTCCAAAGGTCCCATCCAACCTCAACCATTCTGTGATTCTGTGAAGTGAATAATAGCCCTACAGCTCGTTCGAGCTGAACTGTGGATGAAGTGGTGGTTGAGTGAATGAGTGGAATGCTATGAAAAACATAAGGCTCATTTTCCAGTGAAATCAACCACATCTTTTCCACCCTCTTCTTCAGCAGAACTAGGATTGTTTAGTAAACAAGACTGATCTGTAGAGCATTTTTTTTCCCAAAGCTGGAGGGTAATGTGGCAGGTGAGGATGACATTACTTGTAGAAGGAAGATAGTACTTCATACAGATGGCCAATTTTCCACCCTGGAACATCAGATTTTATCTTGTTAGTAATTTCTTTTATTGTTGCTTTCATAGTAAAAGGTTTGGGATGGAAATGCTGAAGCTGGACACTTAACATTTTGCAGTGTATCCTGAAAAGAGTCCCAGCTGTTAGGCAACGGTTCCCAGCTCTGCCTTCCCACATCATGCCACATGTGCAGCTCTTCCACCACTCTTCCTGCTCTCAAAGGTATCATTTGCATACGCACTGGTTTCACTGCATTAACTTAGTATTGCAATCTGCAGATGATAAAAGTCTGTAAGGGGAGATGGAAACCCCAGAGATAAGGGAAAATGGTGGGATTTCCTTTACAAGCATTGATTCCTTTACAAGACGCAGGCTGTAAAAGAGACATAGAGGACATACACGCACTCTGTATGCTGCCTGAGGGAAGACATGGTCCTCTCTTTTCTGCACCTCCCCTGGGAAAGCACCATCCAAACAATCCATAAGTAGTCCTGAGTTTTCCTCCTCTTATTTCTGGAGACTTGCTTTATTGGGCAGAAAAGCACTTCAAAGGTTTCCTCAGTCTCCATGTGCTGTATTCCTGCAGCAGTAAGAAGATAATTATTCCAAACCCAGGATGGGGCAGGGGCCTGGGTAAAGGGGCCTGGATAAAGGTTGGAGATGCACTCTCTACAGGAAAAGGAAGGATCCAGACTTTTGCTTACTCTGATCCTCTAACCCCACTATGTGGGTGTCAGGATCTCTGTGTCTACCAGTACCTGCATCATGGGTTTCACAAAGCATGCAAGAATATTCAGGAAAATTACATTTGTTGAGTACTGTATAATCACAGCAAGAAGGACGAGTGAGTTAAAATTTTAAACAGGAGATTTCCAAGTTCTTTAAAAGTCAGATTTTTCTTTTCATCCAGCTGTCTGCTGGATTTTGTCTTTATTTGAATTGGAAGCAGCAGAAGTGTGATTCCCTACACTGTGGGGCTGCAATTGCAGGATGCTGTGGAATGAAACCCTATGGCCAAGAACAGACTGTGCTGTGTGAAGGACTGAGGATGTTGGCAGTTCTCACAAATGAAAAAATTGTGATCGAGTTCCAGTCAGGTGGTGCATGGCTTTGGTAACATTGTCAAAGTATGCTTTGAACAGAAACCTACAGGCTTTCAGCTGGAGTGAACTGAAGATTTACATAGTGAAAAACAAATCATTAGTCTTGTACCAAGATAAATGGCAAAAAGGAACAACGTCAAACTCTTGATGTTTTGGGCAATATTTTGCCCTTAAGTTACTGTCCAAGGGTGTTCCTCCTGCATCTCCAAGAGCACCAACTGGCACATTAGAAAGAGCACATTATGGATTTTTATTTCAGATAAGCCTCTTTTCCACTTGATCACAGAGGGAGGTTTAAGAAGTATAATGCCACACAAGAGAAAAGGCATCTTGCAATCAGCACCTGGAAACTGAACGTAGGCAAGGGAGAGTATACACACAAGGAAATTGAGGGGGATATATAATACCTGGTGGTGTACAGCCTAAAGGTTCAATTTAGCCCCTCTTGTTTTGAACAAAAGCTGTTTTGAAATATGTGAATTAAAATGACATAAATAATCCAAAACGGATGATAAAAAAACCTAAAAAAGCCCTTATTTAGTAACGGACAGATAACAGATTGTATTGTCAATTTGATTAAATAAAATGTTGTTTGCTTGCATTTTCTCTGTCTAGTTTCCACCCGAACTACCACCACATTTGTCACAGGAGCACTGATAGCAGAAGTTGGTCTCGTTTGACGTACTGGCTTGGAATATGGAAGATTTCAAATCAGTTCCTGGCTGTGTCCTAGATTTCCATAATCAGCGCATGCCTGAGTTCTCCAAAGGATACACAGAAGTGATAGTACCAATAACACTGCCTTTGCCTGACCTGTCTTTACAGCACAGTATTTGGCACTGTGCGGTGTCTCACACACTCCAGTCTTGCTAATATAAATAACAGCCACAATTTTATCATGTCCCTAATGTTAATGAGGAAAATTTCTAAGGTGCCATTGTAACTGAAGATAAATTGTGACCATCATAAAAAAGCAGGGAACAATTTCCCCCCCCAAACTGCATCTTTGCTTCACCAAAGCTATCTTTCAGTGGATCACAATATAGGGTCCATTCAGTCTGGAAGTTTGCTGCAAATGCTCTAAACCCCCAGTGTGACATTTGCCCTGCAGGCATAGACTGTGGACATCAGAGACAACGCAGGCCCTGTAATGGCATTTGTGAGAATAATAGGCTATCCGTCAGACAGTAATTTTCCTCACTCCAGGGTCTAAAGCTGCGAAAAAGTTAGTCCTACAGGCCTAAGGGAAACTGCACAGCACAATAGAGTTCACACTGCCACATGATTGTTATAGTTCCTTGAGTTGATAATCACTGCTGTTGTTGATAACCATCTCAGTTTCTGAGGAAATATTATAAAGTGAGCTCAAGGCTTGGCACTGAAGAAGTTATTTATTTTTGCAGAGATAGTGTGTAGCTTTATCTGTTTTTCTGTTGCAAGTGCTAAATTAAACATGATAAAGGCAGAACCTTGAACCCTCAGGCATCTATGACAAAATGCAAATTTCCGGCTGCTTAGCTACAGCACCACGAAGCTCTTTGTTGGGACCTCGTCACTCTGTAGAGAATACAGAATATTTGATCCTCTTTCTATTGATGTCAGTAGGCCTTTAACCTCATAGACAGCAGAGGCAGGCCTGTAATAACCTTGTTTGATCAAGTTTTTCCTACCAAATTTTAGCACGGTGTGATGGGATTTCTCCGGCCCTGGAATATCTCTAGACATTCAGGGATGCGCTAGGGAGCCCTCTCTAAGCCCAAGGCAGTTGTTATGGATGGAACCGCAAGGCTGGTCAATGAGATGATATATAACAAACAACTTTAACTCCTGGAGTAGCACACCAAATTGGTCTTACAGCCCAAGTGCCTCATAATCACTGCTACTTGCCTCTTCACTAGCTGGTTTTTCCCTGTCCCCAGGAGACAACTCCTTTTACCAAGGAGTGAGTTTGGCAATGAAGTCACAGCTATTAGATACAGAACGATGAAAGCAATTTCCTTCTTTCCTATCAAACCTGGATCTAGATGTTCAGGTCATGTCCCTCATTGTGGTCAAGCTGCACCACAGGATCTGGAGCCTGTGGGTTTTGTTTTTTCCAAAGACAATTCAAAATCTCTATATAAGTTTCAATCATTAATCTTTCTTATAGAGCTGTATGAATCCTGGGCATCTTGTTTGATTACTCATGTACTGAAATGTTTGGAATTGAAGCATTTTGCTTCACTTCGGGTTTAAAAATTACATTTGGGCAATATTCCAAGCAAAGCCTTCAGAAATAAAAACCATAATGTTTTGAGTTTTAAAACAGTTTAGCTATCACTATTTGCTAAGTTGACATCAACTCACAAAAAGTTCCAGTGAGACAGGATCTCTGCTTGTTTGGAATGACTGTGGTTTGTACATTAGCTCTGGGCACCTCTATTTCCTGAAGGTTTTGACCTGGTAGATTTAAATTAATCTATTTAACAGAGCTGGTGAAATTAAAAATCTGTATTTTTTGTTTGAAGGTTTTCTTTTTTGCTCCAGTTTCTTGCTTGTTTTATAACACTTGTCATGTTATTTAAAAGCTCGTCAGTACCATACGGCAATAAATGTCTTCAGCAAATGCAGATCTTCTGTGTTTCATGGTTGCTGAGCTGTGGCAGATGTTTATGCAAAGCAAATACTGAGAACATAAAGAAGAAATATTACAAACAAGAAGTTATTTGTGCCACAGAGTGTGTCATTTTTATTTTACTCTAGCACACTAGAGGAGATACAGACACACTAAACCAGAATGTACTTGGTCAGCAAAGGTGATCAAAACTTCTGTTGTCCATTCTTGTTTAGCTCCAATGGTTTACAGCACGCTAAGTGCATCAAAGAACATTTCCTTTTTCAGTGTATGTTGGATGTCCATGATCCTATAGGCTTTCCAATAATAACACAGACTAAAGGGTCTTTTTATTTATTAATACTTTGATGAAAACACATTTTAGATGAACATTGGTTTGGATTAGTCTTGTTGCAGAAAGCAACAAACCATATATCTGCTTTTGCTTCACCTTTCCAAATCCCTGCTTAAAAATATACACAAAGGTACTTGGCAAATATGCTTGGAAAGAGTTAATAAGAATTTATTCTCCAAATTTAACAGTTACTTTCCAGGTGTGTGCATCCAGGATAAGCACTATTTCAATATCACAAGAAACAGCACAAAATGCAACCACTGTGAAAAGCAAGAAACTTTACATAAATCTTATGTGTGAGCATTTACCATATATGCTGTAACAGCAGGAGCTGTGTCTTCAGAGTTGTCTGGGTGGGAACAAGCACAGAGAGGGTTAAATTTTATTGTCATCCTTAAGTACTGCTGTAACATTTGTACCTAGTATTGATGAAAAGAAAGATGTTGCTTTCTTTAACTTCCGACAGCTCTGGCAGAGTAGATTTAAATAACACAAATTTTGTCCTTCTGTTCCCTGTCAACAGGACGGATATTCCCAATCAGTTGTAGTTGCATGACTGTATTAAAAGCAATAAGATTTTGCTGGTATCACAGATAAAATCAGTGCCTGGATTCTTCTGTATTTGTGATGCTAATGTTCTTTCTCTCCGATGTGTTTGCAGCTTTGAGAGAAATCTTTTATTCCTATAAAGATGTCTGTTTTGCCACAGAGAACTGTATTCTTGTTTCCCTCCCCACGAAGAACTCCTGTGAATTTGTCAATGGCATCCATGAAAAGTAAGAGCAAATACAGAACAGAGGTTTCAAGCCCCTTCTGAAGCTGGAAGGGACCTGCAGCCCTTCTGGTCCGTGGGAACTCAGTGGGATTCAGCAGCTCTGTAGACTGTTTTGCAAACCTCCTCCCCTGAACATTGCTGTAGGAAATGTTCAGCACTGCTGAGGCTGCTCTGGCACGCGATGAGCGGCATCCTGTGATAATCACTCTTTGTCCCTGGTCTTCTTCGGGACCGCTGCTGAGACTGCCAATAAGACTGACAGCGCTTTTTACTATGTAGACCATCTGCCCCTTGAAGTTTGGATTGCCACGACCTAACCCTTTTTGAGCGGGCCGCAGAGCCAGGATGTGCTGTGAGAAGCCCCCTGAGAGCCACAGCCAGAGGCAGAGCAGACAACGTGTTCATGGAGCGGATTTGGGAAGTTGGGAATTACGCCTCCCCACAGGTGCTCGCTCCCTGAGCATCTCTCAGCAAGGCAAGCAGGCCACCCCCAGCTGCCTTTTGTTTGCTGCCATTGTAGCAAACCCTCTCTGAAGACGTTCAGATTGAGTGCTGGAATGATGATTTCAGCCATTCCGAGCAGGCTTTGTACCTCTTTTTGCAATGGCCTTTTCAGAAAACTTGGTCCTCAGAAATTTCGTTTTGGGAAAAATGGTACATTGCCTTTTCAAATTTTAGCCCTTGTTAATGATGTTCCCTTTTTGCATAAGGGAAAGGGGGAGCATGACTTACACAGCTGAGCTGGCCTCTTCCTATGACCTCCAGTGGCCGACCACCACCAGTTCACAGCAAGGCTTTCCATAGCGAGTCCTGTCAGTCAAATCCCAGCTTATTCAGTCATATATTCAAGAGGCCCTCAACTTTCTTTTAAAACCAAATGTTTCTAGTCTGCCTTTCTAAAGCGAAATTCAAAGCTCAACACTGCTTGAATTATTAAAGTTATAAAACTGGAAAGCAAGTAAAAAAGACATGTAAATCATTTGCCTCAGAGTTATAGATGTTTGGAACTGGCAATATTTGCAGCTTTTTACTCCTCTTTTGAGAATAACAAGGTCTAAAGAAATGAGTGAACACCTGAAGATCTGAAAGAAGAAAGATTTTCAGTACTGTGTGTGGTGGTTAGGCCTCCCTGTGTCCCTTAGGTTGTGTTGATTTCAATGCCTTCAGCTTCAATCTGGAGCTTCGTTTACGCTTCTAATTGCTCCTGGGTTTCCTGCCATGGTTCCCCTCACCCCCACCAGTCTTCAGCACAGTCCCGAGGCCTCACAGAAATGCCAGTAAGCTCACACTACTGGGGGTACAGGAAAGGGGGTATGGAAACATAGGAACCACTCCACAAAATCAGCAGGACTCTTTTGCTTTCCTATCAGTATCTAAAAGCTCTTGGCTGAGCATAGACAGAAGAGCTTTAGTAGTGGGGCTATTGGATCATAAAATCTACTTTCTGGCCTATTCCTCCTATATAGTCTACTAACCCCAGAAGGCTTGAAGCGATTCTTGCCTTTCTTCTTCATGCTTTTGTTTTTTAAAGAGGCATCCAGTGGCATCTTTCTTAAAAGGAGCCAGAAGGATGAGGAGGGGGATGCAAGTGATGCCAGAAGAGGAGCCAGAAATAATCAAGGGAAATGATCTTGCAAAGAGATTCTCTCCTGTCTGTTACCACTAGCTGTGAGGAAGAAAGCAGAGCTAGCGGCAAACGACCTGCTAGATTGTTTCTGATTCTAGATCAATAAGTAAAGGCTCTGCAGTTTCCCTGGAAGGTATTCTTCTGTCATTGCAGACTGACTTTAACACATTCAAGTCAAAGTGAGATTACTTTCTAACAGCAGATACTTAATCATGAGCAACAACAACAGAGTCATCCTGGCTACTTTTGGATCAGACTTTTAAATCACAGAGCAGATAAAGCTGCTGAGCTCTTCACCCAGAATGCAAATGTAAGGTAATTTATTAACATGGAGTCGGATCTAGAAAAACAAAGAGTTATCTGAAATTTTTCCTTTGTAATGTAGAAGATTTCTGCTTTACAGCCAGTTCTCCATTGTCCGAGGTAGAGAAAGGCTGTTGTACAATGCCCTGAACACAGAATTAAATGCTGCAAAATATGAAATTAAAAGAAACCCCTGGTATCCTGAGTTTCATCCTAAAATGGTTCACACAGCTGGTGATTCCTATCAACATTGGTTGCTTACTGCCTCCAAGAACTTCCTGTGAAACAAAACTCCGGGAAAAAAAATGAAAGAAAGAAAAAAGAAAGAGGGAGAGGATACAAACATTTAATCTTTCAAATCTGCAGGCAGTCAGGATTTGCTGTGGTTGCATATATGGCAACAACAACAGTTTGGGAATCTCCTGGCTGTTTAATTTTGTTTCTTTGTTTAAGGTTTGAATAAATAACTCAGAGAAGTTTTCTTTGGTGTCTCAACTCTTATTAATTCAAAACTTCCAGGACAGTTAGTCTGACAGTTCTGTAGGATTATTTAAATACAAAAGCTGAGAAGTTGTCTTTTTAAGATTGTGAAGAGATTTATATCTTTCACAGGTGAAGTTGCTCGACACCAAATGAACACAGTCTAGGCTCCACAAGCAGAATTTAAATCTCTCTGGGGAGTATGAATCTTTGGCACCTAATTTGGTCAAGATATCTATTTCTGGTTCCTCCTAAGGGGCATTTAGAGCTGCAAAGTCAGGAGTCTACTTTGACTCACTCTGTGAACCCTCTCTCTTTCCACGACATTGGAAGGTCATCAATAAGGAATAGCCTCCTAGCTGTCGTGTTCAAGTCATGTGCCCAACCTGACGGCTGTCTGATGATGCCCTTCTTCTTCTCTTACTCAATTTGCGTTAATTCTTTTTTTAATCCTGTGTAATGGCTGGGTAATTTTATAGTCACTTTCTCAGTCAGATGATGGGTGGCCTATTCAAACTCATTCTTTTGCCCAGAGATCTACCTTTAGTTTCAGTGGAAAAACGAGAGTTTGCACACATTGGAGGATCTGGGCCATCACTGCCTCAAGTAGAGACAAGTGGAAGGCTGTAGAATAATTTACCTAATAAGTTATTGCTAAGGATATTGTCTTTTTTCTAAAAGTAGTGCAAAAGAACAAAAACTGATCCAGAAGCTTTTTTGTATCTTAACTTAGCTCTTAAGAGGTAGTCGTTTTGGTATATTTACAAAGCAATGATCTTTTTCGCATATTCTTTCACATCTTATTCTGTTTTTGCGGTTATTTGGTGAGTGATTAAGCCCTTTTTTACATGCAAAGCTTCCACTTACCACATATCAGAGGTTGGGTTTATGGAAATGAAGGCTGGAGAATTTGGTAGGATACTCCCAGGCTGTAAAAAGCATTACATCAACCTAGAAGTTAAGTACTAAATTAAGGAATGAGAGATGCTTCCACAGACTGAAGAGAATTAAAAAGCAAAGGGAAAGAAGCAGTTAGAGAGCAAACTGCAGTCAGAATGTTCTAAGACTTATGTCAGCGTTAAAATTCACTACGGGGTGGACTCAAATTTAAAAACGATCCCAGGCAGAGTAAGATGCTTCATAATTGTCTTGTAAGATGGAGTACGCTCTAAATTTGGACAGATTCCATACATTGTTGCAACCCCTGAAATCCGAGTAATAAAAGATGCACATGTTTAATTGCAGCTGGCAGTTAAACAAAACATTGCAATGCTGTCATATTTAAATTGATGTCATTTTAAATCATTACATGGTAAAAGATTTCCTGCTGTTTATCTGCAGATATTCTGCAAAAATAAAGAAAAATAATGGCTCCCATGACCATGGGGCGTAGATTGCTATTTTTTCCTTTATTCGCAGCACAGACCATAGGAGGGAAATTATGCAAGGAAAGCAGCTCATCAGTTTTCAAGCCAGGGGTTTCAATCACAAATGCAGTGTGACGGCAGACATTTTCCTCTGTCAAAAAGTAACAAAGTAACTCAAAAGAAAGAAAATGGGGCCAACAAGCAAATTGGTGATTTAGGAAAAAAAGACAGAAGTAGGAGTCAGTGATCAGGAAGCCTGAGACATTGCTCTGTGTGATGCACACATACAAAATAGGAGTGCTCGGTCACTGCCACGTTTTTGGTTTTAATTTGTTGACCAAATGGATGTTCAGGGACTACAGCTGCACTCATCTCTAATGCTCTGCATCCATCCAGTTCCTGTCCCTTTTGAAGGGCTAGGGTGTAGATGTGCTTGCGTACTTGGCAGTGCCAGGTCTTACTGCTATTAAAGGTGATACAGGCTTTTAGAGACACAAGAGCTTTGAACTATCAGGGTGCCAGAAGAGAAGGGCACCTTCTGATCTATACTGACATGCTGGGATTAAGTGTATAGCACTTGCCCGGCAGTAGGACTGTCTGGGAATAATACTCTGGAATTCAGTCTAGTATCTCAAAGTACTCCTCAAGGGCTTCTTCAAATGTTTTCAAGAAGTTCTGGTATCTCCTCAGTGATGTTTGTGATCGCTTCAGCTACTTTCTTATTTGTGAATAATACATGCCTCACCATGGGTATAAGTAATTACCTGGGAGTCTGAAATAACTATTTCTATTCAGAAGACCTGTTAGTTTCACTGTTTCTTTTTGTTAGCATCCTGTATACATCTGAAATTTTTATACACAGGCAGAAAAACCTTATTCTTGAGCAAGCAATTAGGATGCAATTAATTGTCACCAGGTCAAGCAAACTCATGCTGCAGACAGCCACAGAAAAAAGGCAAAATCTCTTCCTTATTATTAGTTCACTTTTAGCAAGTGATAGCATTATAATACCTCTTCACTGAAGATAATTATTGTTCTAAGATCTCCTTCCACAACCACAAAATGGCCCCACCGAAATGTAATTCTCATCAAGAAGGTCAGAAAGGTTGAACTCATCTTTGTAAGGGAGTAACTAGATTTCTGCCCAGGCAAACACTGACACTTCTAGAATTTGATACCTGCTGCCTGAGTGATTTGTACTTCAAAGCATTTACACAGTGCAGTACCACACCGGCAAAGCCAAACATCTGATCAGCTTCATGGTTTCTTTTAGCCACAGAAATTAAAAAACCCACATCAAAGAGCTGCTTCTCCTTGCCGATGGACAAAATACTCAGTTACCAAATTTTTTGAAAGATCTGGTTATTCTCAAAGGTCTGAGGGAAAAAGTCATCAAGGAAGAGGTCACAGTTTTATCCTTATCTGTTAAGACGGGGGTGTGGCTCGGTAAGTAAGCACACTGCCTTGCTCTGTTGCCTTGCCTACCTGGTACAGGACAACATTGAAAAGGCTTGTCTTGTAGTATCACACTCTAATGTTCCAGCTGGTCTTTTAACAAGTTACAGAGGAAGAAGGTAAACATCAAGCCTTTCCCATGTCTGTGACAAAATTAGAAGCGCTCCGTAACGATTTACAAATACTGCGTGTTGACCTAGTTCTCACCATGCTCACTGTACAATTGCATTGGGTTAGTTTACGTGGAAATGTGAAGAGAGGAAAAAAAAAGAGCAGAAAGGGAAGAATGGGCTGAGATAAGCCACATCTTAGCAAACACTTAGTTAAAAGACAATGCCAGGACAGGAAAATGCCTGGGGATTCAAAGATTTAAAAAAAAAAAAAAAAAAAATAAATCTGGCAGACTTCAAAAGGAAGACTTTGTCATAATAAATAGTCTTTGGTTTTAAGAAAGCTTTTTAGTTATTGAATACTCCTTGCTTCTGACTTCCAAAAGAAGAACTCCCAGGGCAAACATGGTCCAATGTGCTGTGTAAACACAACATAAACAGGACACTGAAGCAGAAGGAGTAGAGGAACTACAAAATGTCATCTTGGCTTCAAATGTAAGTGCCAGGTCAGAGACAGTCTAGTAAGAAACCAGAGAAGGTACAGCTGAACAAAAATAGTCTGTAAAAAACCTGGATTTGTTGGTAAACCAGTTACTCACTGCTTTTCAGCGGAAGGCTCAGCCCTCTGCTCCAGCCGGTAGTATGAAATGGGATGATCTTTTACTTCATGATTTACAGCTTGAAAGACTAGTATATATATAGATAAAGTAATAAACATATTCAAATGTCATAAAAAAGAAATCTGTCTTCCATTTAGCTTCATTATCTTGCCACAATTAATTTATTCACTTATTTTGGTTCTAGTACACTGTAACACAAGAGTACATAGCTCTTGCAACAAATTGAAAACACCACCCAACTAAAACACAAATAATAACAAGCCGATTGCCTTTCTTTCACAAGAGGAGCTATCCCACAAGGAACAATCATCACAACCTTCATCTCCCGCCCGAGCAACCCCAAGGATGACTCAGTCCAGTTCAACCCTCTCCCTCCTCCCCAATGTCTGCCCAAACAGATGAGATTTACAGTGGACAGTCATAAGAGCCTGAAATAACCTGAGATCCCTCCTTTGCTGCCCATCTTCTCCTTATACTCAATCTTGAAATGAAGTCATAGTGCTACATTTGTGACATGCCATTCATTTCCATGGAAACAGATTGCCAATTCACAGGCATGGGCTTATGGCTTCACTGATACATAAAGAGAAGGAACTGATCTCTAGGAAAGAAAACTCTGACTGGAAACAGCAGCAATACGTGTGGTTTCTGATAGAAATAGACATATCACATTTCTTATAGTATGAGAATTTCCCTTTAAATTCCAGTTGACATGCCTGAGATGAGATGCATGGCTGCACTTACGTCTTTGTAATTAGTGATGCGTTATTCATAGTGATCCATACCTGCTCTGAAAGATGTTATTTCAAGGCTCTATTCTACCGTACTTCCTCTTACTTCTCCATTTTCATTTTTTCCTTTTGACTTTCACAAGGGATTCAAGTCACAAAGCAAGCATCCTTCCCCACCCTCCATCTTAATTATCTCCCGTCATCCACCTTAGTTCTCAGAATCCTCTCCAGCATTATTCATCCCTCATGTCTTTCAAGGACTCTTTACAGGTGTCTGTTTTAATCTTGTATCTTATCTCTTTTATCTTAGTTTACCAAAAAGCACTAAGATACTCAGAAAGAGGTAGAGGCCTGTCATACCAACCAAAATGAACTAGATTCTGCCTAGTTTGGCAGTTTGGCGTTTGACCTAAATCTTTCAGTCCCAGGGATTATCACCAACACTTTCCTTGGATTTCTCTTTCCATTGCTTGGCTGGATTGCTGTAATTAGGGCTGCCTTCAGGCTGTTTTAATTTGCACTCAAGATGTCACTAGCCCATGGAGCTGTTTTGAAATGTTGATGCTGGCTGAAGCATAGGTTCACTCCAACTGTTCATCCACATCTTTTCATCTAGAAGCCACAGGACACTGAATGGGGCACAAATGTGAGGTCATTTGTCTTCATACTTGCTTATAAAGGACCTTGGTGGCCCTGTGCAAATGTCTCAAAAATATCCCCTCTTCCTGAGTGACTCCGAACCAAATGGCCTGGTGTGAGCTACACCTGTGCTCTCCTTGTGTGCTCCTTGGCTATAAGAAGTTCTTCCGATTTCCTTGCTGCAGCTGTTCATGCTGCTGATGAGAACAAGAGAAGTTCAGCAGGGCAGGACCTGCTGTTATTTAAAACGAGGCCCTAAGTGACCTGCCCTCACCGTCAGGCTGTAGGCAGGACCAACACTTTCACTGAGATCTGACGGAGAGTGCAGAAGCAAGGCACAAGAAAGCATTGATTTAATGAGGCTTTGATCTAAGGAAAGCTGCCCAGTGGGGAGACGAAGCGGGACGACACAGAATCAAACAAGCGTCTGTGCTCCGGTCGAAGGCAAGGGAAAGGGGATGTTTATAAACCAGGAGCAGCTGCATAGCACTCACTGTGCCCTGGAGCTGAACACACCTGCCCCTGAGTCATTCACCAGGATGTAAAGCCAGGGTGATATTCTGTGATATTAAGTTCAAGGCAAGAATGAGGTCTGGCTGTTGTGCTACCTGCCTTCTAGATGACAACCTGAAAACAGCTCATTGACACAGTAAATATGTCCAAAGAAAAGCAACAAAGCTGGTGAAGGGTCTAAAGAACAAGTCCTGTGAGGAGCGGCCGAGGGAACTGGGGCTGTTTAGTCTGGAGAAAAGGAGGCTGAGGGGAGACCTCGCTCTCTACAGCTACCTGAAAGGAGGTGGTAGCGAGGTGGGTGTCAGTCTCTTTTCCCAGGTAACAAGTGATAGGACGAGACAAAATTGCCTCAAGTTGCACCAGGGGAGGTTTAGATGGGATATTAGGAAAAATTTCTTCACTTTTCATTCAGAAAAATTTCTTCACCAAAAGGGTTGTCAATCATTGGAACAGGCTGCCCAGGGGAGTGGTTGAGTCACCATCCCTGGAGCTATTTAAAAGACATGTAGATGTGGTGCTTAGGGACATGGTTTAGTGGTGGACTTGACTTGGCAGTGCTAGGTTAATGGCTGGACTTGATGATCTTAAAGGTCTTTTCCAACCAAAGTGATCCTATGAATCTATGAAATAGACTCAAGGGGACAAGGGTAAGAGCAGAAAAGGTGCAAGAGCACAGACAGACACAAGCTGTGAATGATCCACACTCCTCCCTTTGCTTCTCCCAGGAACACATATTTTAATGCACTCAGTACCAAAGATATGAAGATCTGCTGTAAGGCAGAACACATTAAAACATTACCATCCATAATTTTTGGAAAACAACTTTAAATGGATGATGAAATGTATACCAAATTAATACATACACAGAAAACGTGATAGTCAAAATAAAGGACCATTCTGATGGTACAATGGTTTATCAGTGTGCTGTTGTCTTCTGTGTAAAAGAGTGGCCTCTGGTCATATAAATTGGCCCCAGGGAAGGGATCCCCAGTGCTTGTCTGTGTAATGATCACAGGTTTGCGCAGTACATTTGTTGCCGACTATCGGAAACACTTGTTTATCAACTAAATAATTCATAGACGTAACATGAAAGGCTCGTTTTCATTTTGCTGGACATTGTGGAAGCTTCTCATGACAGCTTTTCACCTTATTTGCTTTTGTTAGAAGTTTCCATCTGCTGGTTTCACAAATGGCTTAAATAATAGCATGTCTGGCCTTGGTTCATCATACAGTCCTGGTGTGAGGCTGCATGCCCGTGCCATGTCCTAAATACCCATAGTTTCTCTTCCTGAATCCAGCAGCCGATCTGGTAATGTGACGGCACGCAGAATGGCTCCCTTTGGCCCACAGACACCCATGAGAAAGACATGCGTTTTCACGAGGGAGCTGTGAGCAGCCAAATTTCCTTTACTTAGGCTCAGGACCCAGCCGGGGTGTACTTCAGTGTACAGAATGGCCACGCCCCAAAGGCTTCTCACACTTCAAGCATGCTTGAAGTTTTACATTAAATGCACCCAGCGTTTCCACATTGCACCGTGCTGCCCTGCATGGACATTGACCTCGGTGCCCGGGAAGATCATGGAGCGGCTCGTCTTGAGTGAGCTCACCAGGCAGGTGCAGGACAACCAGGGGATCAGGCCCAGCCAGCGTGGGTTCATGAAAAGCAGGTCCTGCCTGACCAACCTGATCTCCTTCTATGACCGGGTGACCCGCCTAGTAGATGAGGGCAAGGCTGTGGATGTTGTCTACCTGGACTTTAGTAAGGCCTTTGACACGGTCTCCCACGGCATTCTCCTGGAGAAGTTGGCAGCTCACGGCTTGGATGGGCATACACTTTGCTGGGTAAGAAACTGGCTGGATGGCCGAGCCCAGAGAGTGGTGGTGAATGGAGTGAAATCCAGTTGGCGGCCGGTCACGAGCGGTGTTCCCCAGGGCTCGGTTCTGGGGCCGGTTTTGTTCAATGTTTTCATCAATGATCTGGATGAGGGGATTGAGTGCACCCTCAGCAAGTTTGCAGAT
>WAAD01032031.1:183342-222265 GCA_013389945.1 Fregata magnificens
TCTGGAGAAGAGGAGGCTGAGGGGAGACCTTATCACTCTCTACAACTACCTGAAGGGAGGTTGTAGGGAAGCGGGTGCTGGACTCTTCTCCCAAGAAACTAGTGATAGGACGAGAGGAAATGGCTTCAAGTTGCGTCAGGGGAGGTTTAGATTGGTCATTAGGAAGAATTTCTTTACTGAAAGAGTGGTTAGGCATTGGAACAGGCTGCCCAGAGAGGTGGTGGAGTCGTCAACCCTGGAGGCGTTCAAAAAAGGTGTGGACGTGGCACTCCAGGGCCTAGTTTAGGAGTCATGGTGGTGTTAGTTGATGGTTGGACTTGATGATCTTAGAGGTCTTTTCCAACCTTAATGATTCTATGATTCTATGATTCTATACTGGCCTGGATGGGCTTTGTGTTTTCTAAAGCAAGAACAGCAAAACCTGAGTAGTTAGATGAATGTGGTAGAGCTCACGTGACACCTAACAGTGCATAACATGCAGGTTATACCACTGTTCAGACAACCAGTGAAAGTAACCTGTCACAAATAACTACCTGCATTATGTCATTTCTGAGAAAAAATCCGCTGTTGTTGATGCTGTTAAGCAATTGCTATTACTTTTCTGAATTTGCCTGGGGCAAACATTAACAGTGATGCTGCATTATACATTGACAGAGGTACAAAGACATAAATTTCAAAATAAATAATTGCTTAGACTAATTCTTCCTCTTAACAGCAGCCTACAGTAGCGTCAGAAAGAAGTACAGACCTGAGAGTGAATTAGCACTTGGCTCACCCATACAAAGGAATTGGGCATTGTTATGCTCTTTTCAAAGCCAGGAGAAGTGAAGCAAAGAGATCCAGACTGATGTTCCCAGTCTATGTTAACTCAGCTCAGGTACTTCCATTAGAAAGGATTAAACTGTTATATTCTCCATATCTTCACTACAATACCTACAATACTTTCCCAGAAACATGTTCCTGAGAACTTCTTGCTACTCAAAACACCTTGACTGTTCATCATTAAGTACAGAAGCTATCTGCTGTCACCTGAAGCAACCTGTAAATACGCTGCTATAGGCAGGAGGGCCTGATTTGCTCTCTTGTCTGTATCATTCTAAGTGATCTTCCACGACACCCTTAACCTAGATTTTTTGTTTGGCCCCTACAGTTAACTCCCTTGAATAAAGGTACATAAATGACCTGCTTTAGGAAAGTGTTGAATGTCTGCAGTACTGGGTTCAGCTCTGGACTGCCTGAACAATCTCCTCGTGCTTTTTGGTCACTGGTGTCCCAGTTGAGGAACTTCAGGAATAAAGGGACATGTGATAAAGGTGACTGAAACTACACAAAAGAGTAGAAGGGCCATGTGACCAGGCACAGCAGTGGATCCCTGGTAGATGGAAGCCCTGCTGAAACAGAGATCTCTAGATAAACAGCAAAGTCTGCTTTCTGCAGCCTACAACAGTTTTATTCTCCAAATGACATTGTCAATTCAAACTATGAAATAAATATAACTGGCAAAATTTGGGGCCATGACTTCTCCCTCTATGGGAAGCATTACATTTAATAGAGTATTTTTTTATCCACATAAACACCTAGTGTACCAATAACAAAGACCCTTATGTGGTAGGAATTAAGCAGTTCTAGCTGCAATCTCTGCCACTCTGTTGCTGTGGAGCTAATCCTAGCACAGGAGAAAAGATCCTGCCTTTTTGCTTTATCCCCTGGACAACCATACTATATAAACAAACTGCTACCTCATTCCCATTGATGGAAAGTGGTCCTTACCAGTGGTGCCAGAAGGGCTCAATTGAGCCCCTGCCAAAAGAACAAATGGTGTCAGCACATTTCTTAAGAATCCGGATGACAACATCACAACACCACATTAGCCTTGATATGGAAACACAAAAAGTTCATTATAATTGTCTGACAGAAATGTGCACAGAGGCGGATTTGGTTTCTGGGTCATGATGGGCACAATACAGTACGGTCATAGCACAAGACTCTGTTTTTTCCCTTCCTGTCCACTGCCAATGGCTTTCATTCCCTCCCTTTGACTTAAGTATTTGTCTTCCTCCTTTTTTATTCTTTCCCCTCTGAGCTCTTCTCCTTCTGTGCAGTTATCTCCAGCTTCACTAGCTCTTCAGTTCTTTCCATCCTCATCTCCTTTTCCTTCCATTTGGATAAATCTATTTGCCAGATCAACACCATCTTCCTGCTTCCTTTCATATTTAGAGTGACACTTATCTTAGTCCCCTTCCTTTTTTGCCATCTTTGATTTGTTTCTCAAAACTACTGCCCTTCTTTTCATGAAGGATCCCAACACCTTCAAGAGAAAAAGTAAAACACACCATGATCTTCCTCATCTTACTTCCATTCCCTCTCACAACTCTTTCCTCCCTCCCATCCCACATTTCTCTCCTGCTCTTTTCTCCTCATACCTGCACTGCCATAAGAGGTCTGTTCCACATCATATCCCAGAGTCCCGACTTTTTTTTTTCCTTTTTTATCATGTTATTTTCACTTTCCTATTGCTTTTCCCGCTCTTACTGCAAGGTTTATTGTCTTTGCTGTATTGAAAGCACTCTTGACTTCCACTTGCTCCTCCAGCTACTGTTGTATCTTCTTTCTTCCTTTCATCTCTAAACTCACTGAATAATCTCAGGTCACACATTTCTGTTCCATCCTTGACTGTCCAAGCTGGCTTCTTCCCCTTGCATTCATCTGCAGCCACACTTAACAAAGTCTTTAACAATGTCTTCTGATCAAAATTTTAGAGAAAAGTACTCCATCTTTAGATATGCCAGACATTTTTGTCAGAGGCAACCCTAGTCTTTTTCTTGAAATTACACTTCCTTTCACCACCTGTGACTCTGGTGTCCCCTGGTCCTCTTACTCTCTTCAGCATATCTGTCAGAAACATGTCCTTGTCTTCCCTTAGCTCTCAGTGGGGATCCCAAATGTGTCTGTCGTTGCTTCCATTCTTGCTCATCTCTATATCTTACCTCTGGTTAATCTCATCAACAGAGCAAAAATTCAATTATCCTCTCAATACAGATGACCTACAAATCTCTTTCTCTGCCCAAGACCTCTCCTTTAAAATCTTAGCTGAATATCATTGTAGCACCAAATTCTCATTAGCTGCAATTCTGTTAACCCTGTTTGTGAGTTCTGCTCTGCATCAAACATTAACTCTGTCTGTTCCCTGAAGGCTCATCACAGGGTATATCTTCCCCATTTTTCTCTCAGTCAGTGCAACGTCTGTTAGCTCCCATTTCCAGCTGGTTCCTGGTGTCACTTTGCGGCATTCATTTATTGTTGCTTACACATATTGCAATTTAATTTTGCTGGGGATTAAAGATCTAAGTATTTTTAGAACCAGATTACTTCCCAGCTGAGCTGGAAGCTCTCTGGTGTTTCAGAATAAATATGATCTATTTATTATAAGGTATATATTAAAAATGTACATCCTCAGTCATTTGAGATATAGTCTCTTATCCAACAGAAATATATATCATCATATCTCAGTCAGTTCAAAGACACTTTCTTAAGCAAATGCCTATCATCATCCAGCTGGAGCAGATGACCATTTTCCTGGTGCAGAGCTCTTCCTGTGTCAACCCTTACTTTGCTGCCATCTCTGTCTCCCTCTTTTGCAGATGTCCTAAGTATTCTGTCAGCCCACTGTTATCCTACCTGTTTGGTTTTGCTTCTGATCAGCCCTGAGCACTGGCCCTTTCGTCATCTTCTTGTTCGATTTTGAAACAAACATTTCTATGCTGTCTGCTAGGCAGCCCCTTACACTCAACAGAGGCAATCCGTAAGTATGTACAAAGGAAATTAATTTTCCTCTAAAAGCCATCTTAAAACATTCCTTTTCCAGTCAGTCTTGAAAAAACCCCCTGTAAAACAGTGCTTCTGCTATGGTAGGGCTAGTGGCATGGACCGATACTGCTTCATTGTTTCTCAGTTTGTTGATCTATTTATTGTGTCATGACCTATACTTGACAGAAGATTTTTTGGGTCAGGGATTGTCTGTTCTGTCCTGGTATGGTGACTAGTAGATGTTACAAAACAGCATAGACAGCTACCACTTATCATGTGTAGGAACAGTAATTTTAGCATGTTTTCCTGAAATAAACTGTCAACTTCTGCTAATATTATTCTTCTTATGTGGGGAAAGAGAAGAGCAGGTTTTATAGTAAGTTTATTTGCAGTCTTTGGTAAAGGAAAAAATGTCTAAGCGATTTTACTGTTGTTCTCAGCAGGTTCCCCAAGGCAGCAATCCCTGGTGTGAAAACACTGTTGATTAGAGGCTGGGGGTGCATTCCAGCGCTCTGCCTCATGACTCGCTCAGAGGTGAGAAAGGCAGGTCCCTGCTTATTTATGGTGCAAGCAGAGGTGATAATTTAATCCCCAAATCCAGTGACTTTCACTTGTAGAATAATAAATAGATATTTAGAGAGAGAAATGCTGTTTGTAGAAATGAAATAGCTGGATATTAGCAGCGACGTGGGTGTTTTTCCACAAGGGCAGCCAAGTGTAACAGAGTCACCCAGAAATCTTTAGCCTCAGTGTTTTTTGTCACACTCAGTTGGTGGTCTTCTGACATTCATCTATTGGGCTCTGTTCCAATAACCAGGATGACAAATGGCATTTTTTCAAGTGTGTGTACTGCTATGATCTGCCAGTATGCACAGCAGATTCCACCAAGTATAAGCTGTAGAATAGGAAAGATGGCCCTGGATCTGTATTACATTTTCAGATAACAAGAACCATGATTCCTGCATTTCATTTCAAAGCATATAAAATAGGGTTTTTTCATTTAAACTCATTGAAAAGAAAGTAGGCTATTCATTTGAGTTCCAAACATTTTTTCCACAGGAGTAGAAGTTTAGGGGAACACACTTCCTCCCTCTCCTGTATAAACCCCCAAACCAGTACCAACAAAGTGCTGGTACCAAAGATGTACTATGTCAAGCAAACAGCCACAGCACATATTTTTCTGAACTGGTGATGATTCAACACTGGTTGAGAAGAGGGCAGAGGTGTGATGCCACCACACACACTGTTGAGCATCTCCTCTACTGGTAAGAAGTGTTTGTATTTCTCAAATTAAAAAAAAAAAAAAGTGAGAGAAATGCTGTACCTGTACCCACACATGAGATTAGATCTATAGGGTGAGACTACTTCAGTCATTTCGCATTCAGGCCAAGCTGTTGGCAGCTCTAGCACAGTGGAGTTCCAGCTCAGTGCACACACACACACACACTCGGATAATTGGTCTACAGAGAGAAGGACTACAATGAAAATTCGCTATTTCATCATATTAGTTATTCAAATCATGCTTCTCAGTCCATCTTTTACATTACCTTCCATCATAACATATTTATAAATAATCCTGGTTTGTAAAATACATGTGATAGCAACTGGGATGCTTTTTAATTGGATTAAAACACTAGTGTTCATTTTGGTGTTTCTCTGTGACAATTTCAGTATTAAATACTTTCAGCTTGGGATAGCATTCATTTGAGTTCATGCTAAGAAAGACAATAAAGTTAAGCAGCAGCTGGTCATTAGAAGCTTATATATTTCATATTCAGTACACACGTGCCTCTTAATCCTAAATAGATTATATTAATCACAATTTAATTATGTGGCTGCCCTATTAAATAAGAATTAGGGGCTAGATTAGACAATGGAACTAGTCTGAGTTTCACCATCTGCAGATCAGGCTTTGTATGTCCTACTGGGTATTTTTACAATATTTAAATTTTAAAAGTAATAATCACCTATCGATATTAAAACACCTCTGACAGCTGGCACTTATCCACTATTAATGACGAACCGCGGTCCCCTTCCCTTGTGTGTGTAATTTAGTCATCACTTAGTGATTACTTATGGAAAAAAATATTTTCTTGGTAGACTAAAAACGAACGGAGTTAGTTTCTGACATGGAAAGGTGCTGAAAAGTCACATCTTTCATTAGAAGCCTGGGATTTGCAAACATGCAGCAGTTCACAGAAGCCATCTCTAAACAACAACCAAATGCTGAAGGTTGAAGTGGCAGAAGTGGGTGCATGTTCTGCATATACTGAAGGTCTGGCCCTTACATCAAACAAAATTCCCATTCATTTAACTGGAATTTTCCTCACGTGAAATCTGAAGGCCTGGATTGTCCCCCTGCATGCATGTAACCACGTGAATCTCCATTGGCTGTGGACATTTTTTGTGGAAAGTATGGGTTTTTAGCTCTCTGGAGATAGCCAGATAAAGATATCCATGAGGGAGTGGCAGATATCACTCAGGACCTCTGGGAGACCTGTGTCTTTCTGGAGTGGCAGCTAGAGATGAGACTGCACACCTTGGAGCGTATCAGCCAGCAGTAAACATCACTTCAGATAACTGAATCCCATCCACATTTTCCACTGTGTATTCAAACACGCATTTTGAATGTGTAAAAATATATAAAATAGGTAGACCTTAGCCATCCTCCTTGGAAACTGCACCTGGAAAACTAGAGAAATTGTTCTGCACAACATCACATACTCAGCTGTCCGCTTTGTGCAGTCTTGCACAACTTTGCCCAAAATTTATTCCAACTTCAGTCTGGAAACAGAGTTGAAACTCTGAAAAACTAAGCTATGTGTGAAATGTTCTTCAGAATTTCGGTAATTCCTGGTGTGAAATGAACCTCGCAGGTCAGGAAAAGAGTTCTCTTTCCCTTCATTGTACGTCATTATTTCTATTACCACTCCCTGCTAAGTTATGCATTTCCTTCTGAAGGGTTGACTGAACCTTGTATTGGCTTTAAATCATCTCTATGTGTAATGAGGGGATACTGTTACATTTCTGTATGGAGGGGAATATTCTCTTTTCTCACAGACTATACTTATCATGAAGGGGGAAACCAAACATAAACAGGGAGGGAAGTGGTACAGGTGTCATTACTCCAGCTCTCTTTTTCCACGAATTACCCTCAGGATCTCCCTGAGGCCAGGCACAGCAACTTTAAGACTGCCTAGTGACTGGAATAGGGAGGGAGAATATCAGTTTAAAGAAGCTGAAAACCTGGAAACAAGGTACTTGGGAGCATCTTAATATAAAATAAGGTGTGTGGGCACAAAGCATTAAATTGTATGGCTGGGGATCTATAAACCTGCAGTCTTAGGAGCACAAAATAAATGGAGGCTGTAAGCAAGGCTATGGCATCATTCAGCAAACACTTGGCAGCCATTTCCATTCGAGAGCCAGGATGCGATACTTGGGGAGTGCTCCAGCTGCACATGACTGCTTTTATTTGTATGGCTTTGGCAGTATACTTTTAGCAGTCTGCCTCCCTCATTCCTCAGTTTGATTGCTGCTACTTTGGTGGTTTTGCTAAGGAATCTTGTTTACTGCTTCCAAGCTCCAGATGATCTGTCTTCAGTGAACGTCAAATCGCTCTCACTGTCACTTCAGGTTCTGTCCCTCATATATGTGACCATATAGTTGTAGGTGGCTGCTCATACTTATTTGTGCTGTTATATTTTGAACCAAGGGAATACATCAGGGCACATCTAACTTGTGATATTGTTTTAAATTGATTTAAATGGTCAGGTCATCCTGCAGCAAAATTTCTCTAGTATTGGCTACTTGGCAAATTTACTTGTTAGTTTGCATCTAGTCAATGGGCAGATCAAAAGGAAAAATGCAACCACATAAATATACAGACTAATGAGAGATTTAGGATAACAAGATATTGAGGAAGTATGTGATTTACATGAAGAATATGACACTGCTACTCAGAAGAGACACGAGCTGCAGAATACATTTTAAACCCTTGCATGATCATGAAAGTAAGATACTAACATAATTGATATCTCCTGTTTATGTGATGTAGGGTACTTCCATGACTTTTCATCTTTCACTCCAGTTTGATGGACAGTCTTGGGAGATATTTTGAGGAACATGGGAGATGAGACGTGGTACGTGTGGTAAAGGATCCTTCTGGGCTAAATGGCAATTACAAGGTTGCCAAGGTTGAAGATCTCAGTTCTTTTCAGTTTTGTGTTGTTAAGTGCTTTTGCTGAGTTTGGTCGGCATGAATTGAAACAAGAGCAGTTTGTAATGGATGTAGAGAAAAATTGTTTCACTGTGAGGAGAAACCTGCACTGGAACAGGTTCCCAGCAAGGTTGTGCCATCCCCATCCTTGGAGACCCTGCTGAAAAAAGCCCTGAGAGACCTGGCCTGCCCTTTACAGCTCACCCTGGATGGAACAGGAGGATGGACTAGAGACTGAGTCCCTCCCTACCTGAATTATTGTGTCATTCTTTGAGTCTATGAATTGCTTCTTTGAGCTAAAGTTTTAGAAGCAAGTCTTTTGGAAGGTTTTACATAAGGCACCTGTAAGGACTTGGAGGAAAAGCACAGACAAAAAGCAGTTAGCTGGAACCAAGGAGTAGTTACAAGTGAGAAAACTCTTTGTTGTGTGAGGCAGGCACTTATTCTCCCTTTTCATGTTACTCTTGCTTGCCATTCAAATTACAAAGGGCATTTCCCTGTAGACAAGGTAGAGAAGGTCCATAACCCATAATTTAAAGATGCTGCTCAAGAAAAAGGTACTTTCTCTTCATATAAGTGTTCAAACACAGCAAAAGCATGTGAGCAAGGAAGAAAACTGTGAAGAGAACATATTTCTTTTAGTGGTATTTTTAAAGAGTGTCTTATTAATGATTTAAACCAGCTATGATGCATGTGAGGAGGGTGAACACAACTGAAAGTATGGTGCCAAATTTAATTCTTATATGCAAAAGGATGTCCGTGAATCTCAGCTCCTGCTTCTGTCATCTGATGGGGTAGAAGCTCTTATTTGGCTTTTCAATCTGTTTGTCCAGGGCCCAGATCTGTTCTGTAAGATGTCCAAAACTATAGACCCATCCCCAGCCAGGACACTGATTCAAGGAGCTGCCACTGTTTTACCTGCTTGGTTTATAATCTTTCTTTCCTTCCCTCTGTCAATCACCCTTTGACTTTTTATTAATTTTTTTATTATTATTACTTGTTTCACCATCATGCTTGACTTATTTGTTTGAAAAGACACCGTGTTATGACCTATATAACTGGTGCCCATTGAAAGTAGGGGGAATTAACTCAAATGGTAGAGCGCTCACTTAGCATGTGAGAGGTAGCGGGATCAATGCCTGCATCCTCCATTTTGAACCGCTTGGTGGATAAGGAATTGGCTGGATGCTCGCACTCAAAGAGTTGCGGTCAGTGGCTTGATGACTGGGTGGAGACCAGAGACGAGTGGTGTCCCTCAGGGATCCATATTGGGACCAGTATTATTTAACATCTTTGTCGGGGACTCGGACAGTGGGATTGAGTGCACCCTCAGCAAGTTTGCAGATGACACCAAGCTGAGTGGTGTGGTTGATACTCCAGAAGGAAGGGATGCCATCCATAGGGACCTTGAGAGGCTAGAGAGGTGGGCCAGTGCAAACCTCATGAAATTCAACAAGGCCAAGTGCAAGGTCCCACACCTGGGTCAGGGCAATCGCAAACATGGATACAGGCTGGGTGATGAGTGGATTGAGAACAGCCCTGCAGAGAAGGACTTGGGGGTGGTAGGTGGATTGTTGACGGGGATTGGTGGATGAAAAGCTGGACATGAGCCTGCAATGTGCGCTTGCAGCCCAGAAAGCCAGTCACATCCGGGGCTGCATCAAAAGAAGCGTGGTCAGCAGGTGGAGGGAGGTGATTCTCCCCCTCTACTTGGCTCTCATGAGACCCCACCTGGAGTGCCGTGTTCAGCTCTGGGGCCCCCAGCATAAGAAAGACAGAGACCTGCTCAAGCGGGTCCAGAGGAGGGCTACGAAGATGATCAGGGGGCTGGAGAACCTCCCATACGAGGACAGGCTGAGAGAGTTGGGGTTGTTTAGACTAGAGAAGAAGGCTCTGGGGAGACCTTTATATCAGCCTTTCAGTGCTTAAAGGGGGCCTACAGGAAAGATGGGGAGGGACTCTATCAGGGAGTGTAGTGATAGGACAAGGTGTAATGCTTTTAAATTGAAAGAGGTTAGATTTAGATTAGATATCAGGAAGAAATTTTTTACTGTAAGGGTGGTGAGACACTGGAACAGGTTGCCCAGAGAGGTTGTGGATGCCCCTTCCCTGGAAGTGTTCAAGGCCAGGTTGGGTGGGGCTTTGAGCAACCTGGTCTAGTGGAAAGTGTCCCTGCCCATGGCAGAGGGAGTTGAAACTAGATGATCTTTAAGGTCCCTTCCAACCCAAACCATGCTATGATTCTAAGAGTCTATGATTCCATGGTTCTATGATTCTATGAAAGTGCGTGCACCATGAAGAAAGGAACATTTGCATTCTTTATGAAAATATGGAGATGTGCGATATAGTCTAGTTAAAAAAATTTCTATAATGCACCCATCAACACAGTTTGAATATCCAGTAACACAAATGGTTAAGAGTTGGCTTCCTCAGTGTGATAACTCTATAGGCTAAACCATTTTGGGCTGCAGTGGGTACTGCCTCTTGTGCAATCTGATCATCTTCTTCCCCTCTGATCTTGTGAACTGCAAATGTGTTTTACATGACTGCTTTAGGTTACTTCCTCTTGTGGAGGATTTTCCACATGTCTCAATGCTGAGGATTATTGCTTTCCTGCTCCTCTAGTATAAATCCATCATCATCTGAAGTGTAAGCTATATGTACTGTCTCCTGTAGTCACAGAGAAAAGAGGAATTTAATTTCCCTAGACTAGTTTTTTTAGACAGTCCCTCAGGGACAGTGTTGCTGAGCAGTGCCAAATGTGTTCTGTGTCTAATACCTAAAGTGGAGATTTCCAATCCATAGGCTGTGAGCACAGAGAGACTGACAGTAGGAAAAAAGAAGGCTTTCTCAGTGTTCCTCCTGGTTTCAAACTACCAAATCCCCCAGTTCTGCAAACAAATAAAGATGGGAGTTGCAGACAGCAGGACTTCTTATGGATCTAGAGTTCAATATCTAGCACACATTAGAAAGAATGGGCACGTACCAAGAAATTAGTATCTACAGAAAGAAATCTGTGAATGCACAAATTGTTTGAAGTCTCTGAACTTACAGGTGCAGTGCCCTTCCCTCCACTAATGGAAATGGAAACCTGAAAAGTGCTAGCTGTTAAAATCAAATCCTGAGAATCCAGGAATTCCTAATTGCAAAATAGTTTTTCTACTTTAAGCTTAAACATATTCACATCACTAACAAAGAATCATTGTTCTGCTTCCAGAAATATATTGGTTATCATCTTATTAGAGAAGCTGGTTAAGCAAGAGAGACACTTCCCTGAGACTGCTGCACAGTAACTGTACATAATGTAGCTGAGGAAGTTGCCATATGGGGAGAAATCATTGGAAACCTGGCGTAGAGTGTGAAGTTCTGGTGTGATATGATAACTGAGACAAATTACTTTTGGGAGAGAGAGTCTTGGAAATAAAGGGTCAGAATTAATGATGCAAATAGCAAAACTCCTGGCAGTTGCTTAGTTCCTATTTAGAGAATCTGTTTTACTATACCAGGGTTAACCTAGTGCAAAATTTTTACATAGCAGTTGACTTTTAATTAATTAAGGCATAGATTTATGTGGTTATTAATAAAGTCATGTATATGTATGCTCCATCTGTACTTCATACTAAAATTGTTTTAAAGTGATAGGGTTGTGACTATATAGTACACTTGGTGCTAAAATTATCAGTTTCATATTCAAACTGAAGTCAAATACTTTATCTCTAGTATTTGTTGTACTTAAGTGACAATAAATATCTAGAAAAATGCAATGCTAAACAATGCTGTTGATTTAGACTTGACGCTGTTCTTAGCCCTTGCATCATTTTCATAGCTTTTTGTAACAGGAACAATCTACTACAACTGGGAAAGTGCTGGCGTTTGTTTGTTTGGTTTTCCACCCACGCAGAATTTTCTGGAAAAAGAAAATTTAATTACTTGAAATTACTATCTAGTCTTAACTCTGGTATCTACATTTATTAAGCTACATGGTCATATATGTGAGTTTAGGATGTGATAATATGTTTGAAATATCCTGACCTTTCATGTGGTGTTCTTCAGTGCTGAGCATTTACCAACATGGGACTTCCCAGCAAAGTCCAGGAACTGTAGTTAGATCAAAATCTGTTGTAGAAAATAAAAATCATCTGATAATAAACATCGCCTGCACTGAGATCCATGATGAAACCCTGCTTCCAATGGAGCTTATGTGCAGTATAGATAAACTAAACTTCCAGAGATCCCAGTGAGCTCAGGATTTCACTCTAGAATGATCCTTTGTCAAAGCAACACATTTTCCAATAGTATTTTCAGCCACAGAAATTTATTAATGATTTTCAAACGAAGGGTACTCCTGAGGCCCAACACACTTTTTTTTCTCTCTCTGTCACTCTGCCTCTCTGTCTTTCTGCCTCATTGTCCCCCTGTCTCTCTTTTTTCCTTTTGAATGGCTCCAAATATATATGAGTGAACATTTCCTGCTAATACCCTGGAAGGATGCTTTGGATGATAGCAAATCAGAGAACAGAAATAACTGTATGTACTTGAAACTACTTAAGAACATGCATTGCTTGCAATACCACTCCCACCCCCCAAAAAAACAACACCCCACCACACCCCCCAGACTTTTGATTGTCTGATTAGGAAAGTCAGCAAGTTGAATAAAAAGAGTATTTTCTAAATATAAATTCTTTAGAGAGCGGCTATTGTAGTATATTTGTCATAAATCTGGAATCCTGGATAACACTGAACCCTTAAAGGATTTCTGTAGTTCATGTAGTTCAGAAGTTAAATTCATCTTTATTAACATCTGCCCTCTGGGATAAAGTAATCAGATTGCAGCTACAGTCATTTGAAACTTTTTCAGCAAAACCTAGAATCAGACCAAACTCAAATATCAGCTCATGTTTTCATACTTATCCAATACTTCAGCCAGGTTCCCCACAGTTTACAGAATTCTTAGTTAACTTGGACAAAGTTTTAAGCAAACCTGGGGTTAATTATGACTTCATGTAGAAACCATGATAAACACTGTGGTTTTGTAGAATTTTGATTCAAAACTAGGCAAGACTTGTGGGTTTTGGCTGAGCATCACTGAGTTTCTGTTGTATATTAACCCAAAACTGAAAACAAAAATTGCCTCCAGTAATATTTAAAAAAATATAGGGCATTGAAACTCCACACAAGTGAGTTTAACATACTTCTATTTGCAGCTTGGCAAGCTGTCTCATGACTTTCTGTGAACACCAGGTGACAACACTTCATGCCAACAACATGAACTGCTGCGATATTACAGGGTTTTTTTCCTTGTGTCTTGAATGTTACAAGGGATCTCATCACTTTTTGGGATTGTCCTGTTAATCTCTGGACCTGTGACACATCAGCATGACACGTGTTGGTCTCTTTGTGCTTGACATACCTACCTTATGAAAAAAGTATTAGGTACCTCAAGTTTCAGAGACAAAACTTCTTTCCTTGCTCTATGACAACTGTTAATACTGTGCCCAAACTCTTTAAAAATAATAAAAAAAAAAATTCCCAGCATTCACAGAGCAGTTCCTAATATCTTTTCACCACCACTGTCTCTGGAAGAATTTGCTTCAATAAAGCTCCCAGCTGGAGCTGTAATCAAGTCCATCTTTTGGAAACAGACTGACTGACAAACTAACAAATAGCAAATGTTGGTGTCAGTGAGATTGGTGACAGCCAAAGGAATTATCCTGCGCAAATGGAAAACCGAGACATTACTTGTGTATAGCTATTGTCTAAGGGAATTTAGAAATACAGCAGTCACAGAGAAACCATCTCTTGAGCATAGATTCAACTAGAAGGAAATCCCATTTGGGATAATATGCCTGAGTTACATAAAATAAATCTGTATATCTATTTAGTACCTCAAGGCTCCTTTGATAGGCATTCTCATTCCTATGAAAAAGCTGTGTCATGCTTGTCTTGCTTAACAGCCTTCATAATGTTAGAATTTATTGAAATTTTACTTAGTGATTTCATATCTACAGTAGCAACATCTGCTTAAAATGCTGGGGGTTTTTATATTCAGTGTTATTGCTGATATGTTCTCACATTGTTCTTGCATAATGTTAAGAGTCAAATGGCTTTGCTTTGCTCTTCTCTTTTCATACATTTAAAAAACATCAGTAAGGTTTTCTAGCAGCAAAACATAGGTGACAGACTTTTGGGAGGTATTGTTCTCATCTCTGTGGCTATGGCTTCATAGCACATTCTCACCTGGGACAGCTATGAGGCATCTTGCTATGTTCAAATGACTCAATATAATGCCAGACTAGATCCTAAAATATTTGCATTTACATTAGTGTGGTGGTCTGATAGGGTTAGCACACCCTGGATTTTCTACAGAAATTATTCTTCAGGGGCATCCCATGCCCTCAGTCTGTCCCCAGTCCAGCTGGGTATCCCTACACAGCTCTACATGGCACTGCAATCACTTTCCAGCAGGGTTCCAAACATTGGAATCACTTTCCAGCAGGGTTACAAACATTAATTACCTCTTGTCATAACTGGTTTCACATCATTAGCATAACTGTAACTCAGTATATTCTAAAGATTGTAGCAGGGAGTGAGACCTGTTGACTGGATCAGTATTTTTATCAATTTAAGAAATGCATTTGTCAATACTAGCTTTGGCTAGTACCAAAATGAACTGTTGAGGGACTAGTAATTGTACAAATATGGTAAGTATTAATATAGGTTTGACAAAAGTCATTAGTGAATGACTTTTATCTATGCTGTGGTATCAATCTTGGATTAGAATAATAAATACATAATATTGGCAAAATGTGAGCTAACGTGTCAAAAGAAGATGTATTTAAGCAGGTTTCCAAGGATGTTTTTTCCAGGAAGTGCTGGCATAATCGTCTTCAACCATTTGATCTTACTGCAAAGCCCCTTTCTGTTCCACTTACAACTTCATGCATAATCATGCATCACCACACAACACTGATGCATTAGAAATGTGCTTCTGGCTGCCTGGATTAGGACCAGATCCTATTTCCCCTCCTTGACACTCACGTGTTTGAACACTGACTGGCATTGACAGTTTGGCTGTGATTGCACATTGCTGGGTGGGTGTTTATGAAAAGTGGCCAAGAAGAAGAGAAGATGAACAAAGGGGCAAGAAAATAGACAGACTGGTAAAAGCATTAACAAAGACTTCATCCAGCTGAATAAGAGGCAAAAGATGTAGATATCTGAGTGGCGGAGCTCTGCAAGGCCTTGTGTCTCTAGGAGAGGCAAATTAGTTTATTTATAAAAGGATGTGTAAAATGTAAGGAACTGGAATCATCAGCTGATTTTTTTTCCATTGCAAAGCATAGTAACATGTTATTTGTCAACTCTTTTATTTGCACGTGGATCTTAACCTTGTCAGTTTTCCCATGTGTAACAGCTTTGATGAGGAGTTTTGTAAATAACAAAAATTTTTAAAAAACACAGGATTGAAAATGTTGCTTCTTCTGTACCCTCTATTTCCACTAGAGAAACAGGCTTGCCTGAATTTAAAAATATTCTGTAAAACTACCTAATAATATTTATGAGATGTAAAAAAGATGGGTTGGATTCAGCTGGTGGCCTACTCTCAAGGAGCGTTATCAAGTAGAGAGACAAAAATCAAAGGCATATTGACCACCCACAACTGTGGCCTCTGATTCCAGAGACCGTACTCTCCTCCTCCTAAACCACGAGGAGGAGAGGCAAGGAGACAAAAGAGAACACATGGTAGCTTTGTTCTAGTTAACTTATAGAGGTAGGTGGACAACTCACTTGTGCACCTTCACCCTTCAACCTCAGCTTTGCATTGACCAAGGTCAATGCTCTTCAGTTTTCAAGTCTTTGACTCAGTACAGCAAAACAGTTTAAAACCATAAGGAATCCACAAAGGGTCAGCCCAGTCCTGGCTGTAGCCGGTCCCTGCCAGCAGCCATGGAAAGGAAATTCAGGGAGGGCACCAAGCCTGGCTGCTTTCTGTGCCTCATCCCCCTGGTACTCACCCAGCACCCATGGTCATGGCGGTAGGGATGTTAGAGGATGCAGCCTTGTCTAGTCCCTCACTATCTGTTTATGTTACCCTGCCCCTTGTTGAACCTGCTGAAGACTGTGTCTCTGTCTTACGCTCTCACAGGAGTGAGAAAATTAGGTTTTATTTCAGAGTGACATGCATCTCTTCTGAGAAAAACAAACACAAGATCCACTTAAAAATTGTCAAGCAGGCATCCAAAAATAAAGGGCCCCAAATTGTTTCTAGTCACTTAACAGTGAAAGAGAGTGAAATACGCACTGGAAATAAAGGGTCCCAAGGCTGGGGTCAGTCCTTTTTAATGCATTTGTGTACTGCTCAGCATAATGCTCGGCCCCACAAATCTCAGTCTTTTCTCCCTCCAATATAAACACCAAGGTAGTTTTCTGGGCCCGTATCTCAAGCTTGTCAAATAAATTCTCCTGAGGACTGAAGGACCAACAAAAACCATCTCACCTTTCCATCTGTTTTTTCTTCATTTTGTCTTTTAACATACGTACAGCAGTAATGTATCATTTGTATTTGCACATTAATCCAAAAGGTACAATAAAATGTAGGGATTCACTGCACACCCTGCTCCCTTTTGGGAGAGGATAAGCAGGCGAAACATACTTAATGCAGCAATTCTCAAAGCTTTGTCCTCTCAGCCCCCTTCTTTCTGGAGAGTTAGCTCTGCTTGAGTGCTCCCCTCTCATCAAATACACCTCTACCCGACACCCTGCTCTGCTCCAGAGCCTGCCTGCCATGACCTATTCCAGCTCCCTTACAGAAATCCTTGGCAACTCAAGCTCCAGCAAAGCCAACTTTGAGCCCATCCAGCCTAACTCTGCCCACTCCTACATCCCAGCTTAGCCTCTCACTGGCTGCTACACCAGCCCTGAACTCTCTCTGCAGCCACCGTCAGCCTTCCTCAAAATATTCAAGGGAAAAGTCTCTTCCTCCTTCACCCCATACCAGCCCCTCATAGCTTGGTTCCTGGCTTGCTTTGGCTCGCTCTGGAAGGAAAATGCAGTAACATTTTCCTCCTGCCCAGGCTTCATGTGGCTCACCGTTTTGCTGGGTGTGAAAAAGGTTTGAGCTTACAGGCAGCTAGCAACTGCCTCGCACACCCAGCATGGTCCAGCCCACGGCACAGCCTTCAATCCTCCTCAATTCCCACCCCCATCATGCTTGCTAGAATAAATATTATGCTCCCTATAAGGCTCCCAGATAGAAGGCAACTGCTGCATGGGAGGAGAGGAGAAAAGGTGAGCAGATAGAATCAAGGGAGAAGAAAGACGAAAGACAGATGGACTTTTCTTGGGATGTCTTGTCCCTCAGCTGAGGATACATTTTGGGCTCCCTCAAGGGGTTTGTTTTACCAGTCAGAAGACAGCTGGCTTAAAATATGCTTAGAAGGTAATTATCAACCAAGACGACGGCAAATCTGTAGAGTACAACAAAGAAGAACAAATCTTTAAGGAACAAATACAACCAAAAGTTTGAAAAACCTTAAAGAGAAATACTTAAAAAGCTGCCCAGATTAGACTCAAATTTAAAGAAGACAGGAATCACCCTGTGACTAAGGCATGAATGGGGGGATATAAACAGCTTTGGTGGGAGATTTTTCATATGTTTCATTATGAGCAATTTATTCTTCATTTGATACATGAATGAGATATCTTGTTTTATCATAACAGCAACCTTGATTGAATGCAGTGATCCTCAAAAGCTTGCAGAGTGGAAGGCAAGAGGATGATCAGTACTCTGCAGCTGACCATCTCTTGCCATGATGGCCAGTGTCCCTTCACGGCTGCCAAAGCGGAAGGCAAGGAGGATTGGCATAAGCTGTGAAACGCTTCAAGCCCAGCAGAAAGAGAGCACCATGGGTTGAAGTCCAGCTGCTGTTTCAGACATCCTATGACATCAGGTGTAATACTCATCCTTTCATTAAAATGGCCACGCTTTTGGAAGTAATTTCCCCCACGCCAGCACTGCTAGGACAAGGCAAAAGTCTGCCAGAGCTAGCCGACGGGACTCGGCAGCAGCCAGGAGAAGATTATGAGAGAAAGGGGGTGAAAAGGGGAGAAGCAGATGCAATAGCAGTCCCAGCATTCTCTCACATCTGCTGGCATGCTCCACTTTGGAAACATCAGGATGTAGCTGAATCTCAGTCTGCAAATAGCCCTTATGTGTGCAAGGATAGCAGTGAACAAAGGTTGTTTTTCTGTGGGTTTATCAAACATCATGGACACTCTTCTCTGAAGGAGTTTTCCTCATCCCCAGCCAGAGGAAGTTCATCATAGCACTTTTTATCTTCTGCTAAAGCTTTGAGTTTTAGCTACTGTTGCAACACCATTGGCAGGGTTTCGGCCATTTGGCCTTCTATAACAAATCTGATATGCTTTTCAGGGGAGTTTTTCTGTACATAAAAATGATTGTTCTGGGTGAGACCAAACCAGTTACACAGGGAGCTGTGTAAGCACAAAGAGCTCATGTATTGCTACATGCCCAGAAAACTCCCTCAGCATTTGGTGATCTATAGCTCAGGCACTTCTGGAGATGGGGGTCTTTGTATTTAATAATCCTCAGAGGACTTTTCTTCCATGAATTTGCCTAATCCCTTTTTGAACTGATGCAAACTTTTAGAGTCCACATCACACGAAGGACTTTCATAGTTTAACTGCTCATTGCATGAAAAATATTCATCCTGACTGTTTTGAGCTTGACTCCTGGCAGCTTTGTAAGATGACCACCAGTCCTAACACAGGAAGAGACTATAAGCCATTATCCTTGGCTTTTTCAGCAGTTTTCATGGGTCTTTATATGCTGGTTTTGTCATATTTTCTCCGCCCCAAAGAGAGGGATTACACCAGATCCAGAAACTTTTGAAGACCCTTTCCCACCTCTATGCCTCTTCTCTAATCCTGTTATTTTCTTTCTTGAAAGAAGGGATGAGGGGAGGGGACCACACAATGTCCAAAACATGAGTACACCATGAAGTTATACAGTAACATACTGATGTTTTCTAATTGCACTCTATTCCTCCTGTTCCTGCCATTCTTTTGGTTTAGTTTGCTGCAGTTGCTGGTGTTTTTAACAGAATTATCTATTTGTAACCCAAAATCTTGTTTATGCATGAAAACAGTCAGGTCAAAGCCTATTGCTGGGTAAGTGGTGCTGGGATTCTTCCTTCCCCATGTGTACGACTTAAATGTCTGTTTATTCAGACAGCACCAGCATCCTTTTCTCAGGTGAGCTAGATATTTCTTTTTTAGGCAAGTTTTTACAGAGGAAATTATCTGGAGTAAAAAGAAACACACTCAGTCCTGTGTAAATGAGTGCAAATGGAGGCATTTAGCACTGTACTCACTTACTTCTTTTTGTGCGTCTCTAGGAAAATCAGCCTTCAGGATCAAATTCTGATGCGCAATGCCTATTAAATTGTAGTCCGAGCCAGCAGGTGCCTTCCACCCAGCAGCTGAAAGGGCATTGCCTATAGCTATCCCACAATATAAAATAGGACAGAATAAGGTGAGATGTTATTCTGTTCGCTAAAGTAAATGTAAATATAAGACAAGAGTTTTTTAAGATACCATTAGAAATCTCTCTGAAGTTTCTCCTATGTCCAAGGATGTTACCAGCAGTTCAGCACAGCAAATCCTAAATGTGCAAGAAACCCTAAATCAGAGGACTGATTGGGCAAAGCCACTCTTGGTTGAAGGTCATGTGTCAATATGATCAGCAGTAGGTATAAGTACAAAAGTTGGAATATCTGTTAAGAAGAAGTACAAATGGAAGAGGCATTCAGAGACTTTCAGCTATTTAGTGAACTCCTGTGCTGCATCCATATTATTTTTAATAGTAATTGATAGACTTATCTTCCAGTATTTTGCTATCTTACATTGTAGCAAAGTTTCCCATGATTTAAATTATGCATTTTATGACACAGTGCGTCTCTTTGTTTCAACCCAAAGTTGGTCATGTCATGGAGTGCCCTCTAAATTTTGTACTGAGCCATTACACTCTCACACTATCTGTGTCACCTAGAAATTAAGTGACAGGAGCTGCAAAAATTAATCAAGATGTGGTTTTATCAGGGGTGGTATTCTGTGATTGCAGGACTGGAAGCTGAGATAAAATGAGTCTCATACACAAAAGCACAAAATACACCAGTGAATGACCAAATAAAAGAAAGCAAGAGAGTATGTTCGGTTGTTGACAGAAGTTGAGCAAAATCTCATTATTTTAAGAGGGGTATTTCAAAACACACCTTCAAAAATAAACCTAAGGACAGCAAGCAAAAACTAGTCTATTTTGTGCTTTGCATATCATTAAAATAGCCTGACTAGTTTAATAGCAGTCCTCCTCACTTTCTTTTTTTTTTTTTTTGTGTGTATAATGGGTTTGCTTGACTGCGTTAAAACATGAACCAAATTGAATATAGCAACCAACAAAACCGTCAAGTGGGAGCCATGATAATTTCTGTCCAAAAACTTCATTTTCACGTTCCCACCATCTAAAAAGCATAAGGAACACCTGGGAGATCCTCTGATCTTTATATGAAAAAGGTCGCAGATAGATTATAGAGAACAGAGAAAGGGGCCAAGTGAAAACCTGTACATCTGCCATTCAGCACAAACACATGTGTTCCAGGTGGCTTTAATATATGGTTAAGCATACATCTAGAGAAATAATCTCGCCTCATAAACCCCCAAACTGAAAGACTGCCTAAGATATAGAATAATTTGATACTGGTATATGCATT
Organism: Fregata magnificens; assembly: GCA_013389945.1. Lineage (NCBI taxonomy): Eukaryota > Metazoa > Chordata > Aves > Suliformes > Fregatidae > Fregata > Fregata magnificens. The sequence continues at coordinate 204,157 of WAAD01032031.1, forward strand.
TTTTACTGTCCAGAACTGATTGTAAATCATCTTGCAGTGTGCACTGAGAAATGAATGGTGTTCAAGGTGAGAACTTGGAGACATTAATTTGATACTGTATGTAAAATATTGCACCCTCATCGCCATTAAGTGATCTATAAAGGATTGAATAGTTCAGGCAAATAACCTTGGTTAACTATCACAAATTATCATTCATTCTCTCATCTTAGGGCTGAAAAATAAGGATGAGTATCTTGCTAAAGATCTTTAAGTTGCGGTCATTTTGCTGACCCTGTGCAAAAGGCCATTCAGTGGAATTCAGCAAACAACTTCTATGCTTATGAAAAAACCACAAGATCATTCATGCCAATGTGTGGAAGGACTTTTTTTTGGTCTAAACTGAAAGACGGTGGGAAGACATGGACACAGATAGCTATCAGCTCCACACTCTACAGAAAAGGAAGTTTACGGTCTGTTAGTTCATTTGCAAGCCATACAAACCACCAGCTTGGCTGGATGCATACTCTCGTGCGGAGCGGACACAGTGCTACTGACTGTCCGTTTCAACCTCTTCCATCATGCACGTTCTCCCCAAGTTAGCAAGTAAAATGGACACCCTATCCCCAGGCTGGCAATCCCAACATCTAGGAGGCTTTGGGGTAGGGGAACACTCCATTTCCACTCCCTTCGTTTCCATGGGAGGGAGTCAAAACTGCATATGTATCAGTAAATTGAGTTGGAATGGCAGTGCTTATTTACTATAGATAGGCAATTCTTGATGTGCCTCAAGAATTTAAAGTGCCAAGGTATAAGGCCATGATTAAATGGGCAAATATTTGGGGGGGGGGGGAACAAAAAGAAAAATTAAAGAAATGCTGGAGAACAGATAACAAGTGACACACAAGTCATGACAGGAGGGAGGGAGGAAGGGGGGAAAGAGGAAAGAAGGAAGGACAGAAGGGAGGGAGGGAGGGGGAGGAAAAGAAGGAAGGAATTTGTTGACCTGCTGTTAGAAAAAATCTGAACAAATGGGGAAAAATAAACACCAAAGTGACACTGTGCTGGTGCTGCAATGGGGGCAGGAGTGGTAAGCTGCTGCTAACAGCTGAGGCCATTCTTGCATAGCCAGCACTGTACAATCATACCACCTTGTGAATAATTTAATTTCCTTATCTCAGAAGGAAATGGATACAAACCTCTGTAACATAACTTTTTTTCACTTACGAATGCTGAGGTGAAGAGACTATTAGAAGAACGGTAACGTCTCCGAGACCTGGATCAGGACCCCTAGGAATAGGAAATGAAATGTTTAAAAGGACTTTTACAATTGCATCACGCAGTAGATTTAGCAGAAACACGTAAAGCTAGCAAAAGGACAAGATGATTTATATCCTGTAGTTCAAGAGGAGACCGTGAAACTAATAGCAAGTTTTTGGCAAATGTGTTTTATATTCAGTAAGGACAAAAATAGTGTTGTTAGAGGACAAATAGGTCATGTTGCTGTGGGTTCCAGCAAATAACCACTGGACTCTGAGCCCACGTCACTGTGGTAAATAGCAATAAAGAATGTGTTAAAGACCTTATACAGAATATTTAATATTGGTAAGCAATATTTGAGATGGCCTCAAGGAAGGATATCCATTTCAGAAAAATGTGACCAGCTGCCTTAACAAAAAATGCCTAACCATCACCTAAACAGGCAATGCAACATATGGATCAAGATAAAGCCAAAGCACAGACGAATTAACTCTCTTTCTTGGAGGCAGATGTTGACTGAGGCTGGAAGGGACCTCTGACGGTCATCCCACCCCTCATCAAAACAGGGCCAACTCTGAAAGTAGAAGAGGTTCCTTAGGGTTGTGTCCAGTCACATTTTGAATATTTCCATGGATTGAGATACCACAGCCTCTGTGGGCACCTGTTCCAGTGTTTGACCTCCTTCTCTGTGAAGTGCCAGCAACCAGGACAAAAGGCAATTCATTGAGGCTGGTTTCAAAGCCATTTGACTGGGAGGAAATTGAGAAGAACTTAGGTCTGAAGGATACTGGCAGAACGGATTGACGAATGTAAAAGCATTGTCTTTTGCTGCTTACCAGTTTCCTGCCACTTCATACGAGACATTTGCATTCTTTGAGAAACAATTTTGGGTATGGGTTAAAAGCATGTCTTGCTCTGGAGCTTACTGAAAGAACTTGCAAAATTTCCCCCATTGCATTTGCCTCTTGATCTTATCGTCCCCGTAGTAAATCGCATCCCCACACAAAGCGAGATGTTTTCTCACTGTCTTCCAGCACTGGCACACCTGGAAAATGGATTGCCACACAAGCAAAAATCCTAATGAAAAGATGGGGCCAGATTCAGTAACAGATTCCATGGGAAGCAGAACTATGTGAAAGCACTTGCTTGGCTCCATTTTACAATTGACATAAAGTTGTCCATTTTGGCATAACTGAACTCATGAGAGAGCCAGACCATGCATGGGAAAGAACATTTCATGGTAATAAAAAAAGACCTCCCTGGTCAGAAAGCAATTTTGGACTGGGGACTGGCTGATTCAAAACTGCAGACCTGAGCAAATCTGGTGGAATACAGTTCTAATTTGTATAAAGAGGAAAGCAGAAAGGAAATACACAAAAACCTGCTGCATCCTAGATCGGTAATTTTTGTGAACTAGGATGATGCTAACTGCATACCCTACATGCCTCCATTATACTTGATCCACAGAGGGAGCAAACGTGCTGCATCCCTGACTGAAGCTGCTCAGTGCTTTCGCAGAAACAACAGCTGCCCAAACTGCCATCCCTGCCGCTGTATAGTTCCACCCCTGCGATCTCACAAAACCAGCAAAAAGTCAAAATAGCATGCACTGTAGACTGCTTTGTGAAGAAGAGACTGCTTATGGGACAGGGTGCAGGACCACGAAACATGGGACCTAGCCTTTACTGCATGTCAAGTCACACAGTCGATCCCGCCACAACTGGCAAAAAATTTGCACTTCTCTTTCCCTCCCCCTTCCTTGATACCACACAGCTCCTTTGTTTGTCTAGTGTTAAGCGAAACAAGACCCCCAGGTCATTTGAGGCACTCAGTCCTTACTGTAATAGGAATGATAATATCCTGGGTATAAAATCTGCCAAATGAACAAAGGACAAAGCAGATACTTTTGTTTCAGTGAAAAATACCAATTATTCTTGTGTTTCTTAACCACACATTTATCTCCCTCCTTTTTCTTTTTTTTTGAAGTGAACTGCCATGCTAGCGGTTATTGCTTTGCCAATAATGTCTGGTTATGCCTGATAACATCAAGCTATGTAAAACAATGTAGGATTGTCCACAGTCCCTGCTATTATAGTAAGTTAACAGTTACTGTAAACAAAAGGGCTCTTAGTAAAGAAGATGAACCAAAGATATATTTTGAATTAAACACAAGGCAAACACTTAACATACGAGAATAAATCTTCTCCAGCTGGCAAACATTGCAGGAATAGTTCATTCTTTGAAAAAGATTGCATTGGGTTTGCACTGCCAATAGTATACACAGGGTCATTGTTTCAGTCTCAGCAAGAGAGTTATTTGTACACTTTGAATGAGCACTGCTCTCTCTAGAGCTTCTCTTAAACTTCACAAAAATCATCCATCAAAAATCATACCAAAAATATGAGGTTTTATCCTAATGTTTGAGATTCATTTTCTCTGGTGGGGGGCACTAAGGCTTATTTTTAATAGACCGTAAGGACAGAAGGGGAATATTAGGTCACACAGTCAGATCTCTTGTATATCACAGGCCATAAAATTTCTTCCAGCTACTTCTGTATGGAGCCCAATGGCTGACATTTGGCTAAAGTGTGTGCCTGGAAGGTTTACAGTCTTGAATCTACCACTGTTCTCTGTAGCTGGTTCCAGCAGAAATCAACCTCACTATTAAGCATTTGTGTTGTACTTCTATTTGATTTTCCTTGGCTTTGATTTCCATGCTTAGGTTCCCATTGTGCTTTTCTCTGATCCCTTAAAAAGCCCTTTAATAACTGTTATTTCTTTACCATCCAAGAACCCTGAACCATCTGAATACTGTGTGTTTTTGGCTCATTGGTAGTTCTGAATAAAGGCAGGAGAGGGAAAACAGAGAAAGAGTTTTGTCTGGAATCCAACTAAATTTTATTTGCATTGTTTTTTTTTTTTTAAAAAAGCTGTTTCAGCTTAAATGGGAACATTTTGCTGTTCAGTTTTGTTGTTTCAATTTGAAACAACTTTCAGCAACTTTGAACTTTTGCAAAATCTGTGCATCCAAAAAAAATTACCCCCAAAACCCAGAAGGAAGTTCAGTGAAATTCATGTCACTTTTTTGCATTATCCAGTCTACATTTTTTTCGCTAGAAATGTTCCAGATTAAATAAGCTTATCTTAATCAGCACTTACATATGATAAGCACTTCAATTTTTTGTATTATGGTAACTTCCCCAAAGTGTATCTGCTACAAAGCCTCTGCCATTATTCTTAACCCAATATATTTGATGTAAAACATAAAATTATCATTACTAAGAGAAACATGAGCTGTCCTTACTGTTTCACCAGAATTAGAAGTCTTTTCAGTGGATCAGGAAGGTTTTCACAAGGATGTTATCCAGTATCTCTTGAATGAGGATTTTTAAAAGTTAGCTAACATCTTCAATCCAAAAAAGTTGACTGAGCAGTGGATCTTACAAGTAAAAAATATGTGTGTATTTGAATGTGTAAGAGTGTCTGTCTTCTCTGTATAGTCCTCTCACACTGTATAGTATCTATACAACAATAACCAGGCAGAAAAAGATAAGATGAAATTTGGCTATTATTTAACTCTAAAAAATAGCTCCCTATGATTTGCAGGGAAGAAGACCATTAAGTAAATGTTTACGTTCTGGAAGATCTTAATGTGCCATGCTTCTGATGTGATTTTCATACATGTTGCACAAACCACTATGAATGTTCATCTTAGGCTTCCCCTTCTCGCTTTCATTTAGGGGGATAAATCTCACTTGCATCATGGGAATATTAAAGGGCAAAATAGCCACTAAAATGCTATCAATGGCGTCTATGTCATTTTAATAGAAATATAGAGAGCAATTGCCATCTTTTCTGCACCCATTATACAAATTATGATATTTTCAGCTCCACTGATCTGCTAGTATGCCTTGCTATTGGTGTCACATCCAACATTAGCATCCCTTTATTTATGAGGGTGATGGTGATATACGTCTAGTGAAGCTTTTATTTTAGCCAGCATCAGCACATTGCAATCAATATGGTCTTATTCCTTCTGCGATCCAAATAATTTTACTACTGAACTTAATTGGCAATGAACAAAAGTAGCATGATCATTGTTCAGTAGGGATCCTCATATGCTCTACAAGTATTTGCTTTAGGATCAGGGAAAAAGTAGGAAAGCTGCCAAGAGTTTTCTGGCTGACAAGTCTTTGGGGGCTTATGAAACTTCCCAGACTTCTCATTTTTCAAGAAAAAAGGCAATTTTGAAAAGTTTAAAGGGACCTGCAGGCTTTATGGAGCTTTGTGATAACTTTTAGAGGGAGCAATTTCCTATTGGGGAAAGAAAAGTTACACAGATAACTTTCCAGGTAGCTTTCCTAGGTCAGGTAAAAACCTTCACTGTACCGACCTCAGCTTTGCCATCCTCTGACATACAAGCGGGCAAGTTCCCATGTGGTTCATTAGAGATGGACCCACCACAGACTTACCTGCCTGTGTTTCTCAGGGGAGACTGGCTTCCCCACCTGATGGTGGCATTAAGCAAGCCTAATGTTTCACCAGATCTGAGAATATTTTCAATGGTGAAGAAAAAGCTTAATAACAATGCTACATTGCATTCCTAAATTCTGGTCTTTTGCATATCATCCGGTTTCTGCAGGGAAATATAACTGCTGACCAACAGAAAATACTGCAGCAAGAAGTGGAATAGGTATGTCTGTGAAAACAAACAGATGAATTTAAAACGTAGGAAAAGGATTATTGCAAGCCTCTTGCTAATACTGTGTGATGCATCTACACAGTTTATGAGCTTAGTCTGATTAATAATACAAAAAGATACCAGTGAAACAGAATTCCCAAAACTCAGATGTACATTTTGGCTTTGTTTAGTGGGTTATATGTAACATCAGCTGTTTGCTTTTTTCAACAGGATGAAACACCTGAATACACTCTAACTTCTACAGTCCTTTGAATTATTAAATGTTTTTCTTATACTCGCATGAACTGGACGCAGGAATCTCCAAATCTGGAAAATTCCAAGACCTCACAGCTGCCAAGGAGAGCTTGAAAAGATGAAACAGCTGAATGAAAAGATTTCAGCAACAGGAATGGAAATAAGAACAAATTTACTTCCCTCCCACCCCAAATAATCTTACTGAGAGCGCTGCGGTAGTTTGTTCGGCTTTTCTGAATTCTGGATGGCAGCAATACAATGTGGCAGTAGGAAATGCCTCTCTGCCATTGTCTATGCACGAGGTAAGCAGGTGAGCAGGCGAGCTAACACTTGTTCCGTCTCTCACTTTGACTGAAACAGGAGTCTGGCATGGCAAATTAAAGTCCCATTGAAACAGAGACACTGTGAAAAAACAGAGGAAATCCACTCTCAGACTAGTTCTGTCAGTGCAGAGCTTTCATTTTTTATGTAAGATTTTATATTAAGTGTTTTTACCTTATAAATAGACAGGAAAAGACACAAAGGAGACACAAGAACAGTTTAGTTATTCCTAAATATTTTCTCTTCCTCTTCTTTGTTTTCCTGATCTACTGCCCCAATACCAGGCTGTCACTAATGCTCAAGCTTTGCTCTGCAGTCAAATACACTGGGCAGCACCGTAGTGCATGAAGGCTTTTGAATTAGTGCCTGAGTCAAGAGGTGACCCAAGAGCAAGTTGTTCAAGTCTAATCACCCCTCCTTGTAAGGTGTTAGTCCTTCTGGACAAATTGCTTTCGTAGTACAAAAGTAATTTCTCCAATTAAGAGCTAATTTCCCCTCTATTATACCTATTTTAGACTATCACACATGGTCCATTATGGCCTGCTAAGTATGATGGCAAAGCTGGCAAAGTCATTATCCACACAGCCGGTGGAAGCAGATTGGTAGGGCATCGCAAGGAAGTCTCCAGAGACTGTGTATGCCGTGCCATGCTAGTTCCAGTGGGATGGGTGCAGTTCCCTCAGGAACAGGTCACAAGTCTGTGTACCTTTCAGATCCAATAAAATACAACTGTTGGGTTTTTTTCCTTTTTTAACCAGTAAAAAATTGTTTTACTGCAGATAAATGCATCCAGTGAAACTATTTAGATAGCAGCAATTGATAATTTACTAGAACAGATTCTTCAAAAAAGACAGAAAAAATCAATAGTAATATTGCTAGTGTATTGATTAGCAGACGAGTATTCATATTACCAGAGATGCAAGTAATTCAAGCAACGGAGTAAGAATCAAAATGGATTGATAACATTAGTTTAACTGGATAACACGATGCAAGAAACAAAATGAATTTTGAGGTCTTTAAAGGAAGTAGCTATGCAAGTTCTAGTTTTGAAGTAGAAAGAAATAGGAACTTAAAAATAAAAAGTTTAAGTAAGCCTGTTTAAAATTGCTTCATGTTCCTGACACAGCATCACCAAGAGTGGCAAGAGGACAGAGGGTGGTGGCCTTGGGCCAAAATTGTCTTATGCTGGCTGCAACCAGTGTTGGAGGGCCTCGAATACGCTGGGGCTGTCTACTCTGAAGTGGACGTAGCCCCAGCTGGGATCCGCTGAGCAGACGATGGGCTGACAAGCCAGCGGAGATGAAACTGGGAAGCGCAAACATTGGGTAGCTGGCCCCAACCAGAGTGGGGTCCATGCTGCAGATGCTGGGTGCTGAGTTCCTGCTGTGAGAAACTTTGCTTCCCCTGGTGAAGGAATCCACAAACATCCATTTCAAAAGAGAAAAACTCTGAAACCCCCTCTCCAGGGGTTTCCCTGTAGAAATATGACAACCTAATAAACAGAGCTCTGATGAAATATGGTCCACATCTGTAGTCATTTTATAGCTGACCAAATGTGCAGCCTGGAGTTTGTATTTGCTAGAGCTAAGATAATAACAGGCCTGAGAACTCCCAGAGGTTGTTTGCTTTGATTTGCAGCATGTTTGTTACACCACATTATAATCAAAAATTGGGTATATCCGCTGGTAAAAATCTCAGGAGTTACAAAAACAAGGTTTCTGCCAATGTTACTTTATATTAAAAAAAGGAAAAAATTAACAGATTTTTTTTATGAGGTAGTGAGGGGGATTTTTTTGGCTGAAATACCCTATGGCCTGTGCTAGGACTCAGTAAAAAAATATATTTTTTAGGTAATAAACCACAATAAGCTTATCACATTGTTATTTATGATTCAGACCAACAGACTCTACAATTTTAGGTAGGTATTTTGTAGTAGGGTAACTGCTTTTAAATCAACATATTCGACATTTCCCACCTGAATATGGTTGAAACCCGTCACAAAGAATCCCTGTTTCTAAAACGATATTTTGAGGACAACATCTCACGTCTGCAGAGCTTGTACTACAGCATACAGCTATGATTTGCTCACAGAGGAATCATCTCATTTAGATGTGCCTACATACCACTAACCAGAAACAATACTGACATTTTTAATTTAATCAGTATGATTGCAAATGTGCCTGTGCACATTATCTTCTAGTGGTTAAATAATTTAATGCTAGATTAAAAGAAGCTAGTGACAGAAGCTTACAGGTGATGGCAAAAAATGGGAGGGGATCAAATTAAAGACATGGGATAGGAAATTGCGAAAAAGATGATAATGCAGCAATAAGTGCTGAGTATCTGAGATGTTTATATGCAGGGGCATGGGACACAAACTGGAGAGCATAAGTTGGAGTTAAACCTAAGCATTACCTGGCACCTGAAATTTGGTGGGACAAGTGACAGCAAAAGAGGCTCCAGGTTCTTTTTCAAGGCAGGCACAGGACATCTTGAACAGCTTACCAAGAATGTATATGCTGCTTCTAGAAGTCAGACAAAAGTAAGAGGTAGATTTGTTGAATGAAATAAAGAAGAAAAGAAAAGAGCTGGTTCCACCCTGTAGGCAGATCAGAGGATGCAGGTAGGAACACAAGGCAGTCGCAGCGGCTGGGAGAGGCAGGGCTGCAGAACTGGGCAATGGGAGATTTCGTTACCTGGCTATCCATCTGTCCAAAAGGCAACACTGACCCATCTCACAATGTATTCACCCCGGTTTGTTTTAGAGAGGGTTTGGAAGTTGCCAGCAGTACAGGCAAATTTTATATTTGATTCTTACTAGTAACGAGGAGCTGGTTAGAAACCTGATGGCGAAATGTAGGTAGAAGTGGCCACAACAGGAGTTAATTAGTATGAGAAAGAAAGGCATGAAAACAGCAGAATAAGGACCTGGGAGTCCAACAAAGTAGTCACAGCATCTGAAATACCACTGGCTGGCCACCCTTGTTCTATGTGATTAAAAGGAGCAAACCAAATAAATAATAAATAAAAAGCAACGAGGATAAACTGCTACACTAAATGATGAGGATCATTCTTCCCCTGAGGAAAAAAAAAAGGCATGGTAAATGTCAAAAGCAGGGTGAAAAGAAAAGTGTATAATAAAGGATGACTGCAAAGAAAATAATGATTAATAGAAAAAAAACCCCAAACAAAGTGAAAAGCTCAAGCTTTTTTTTCAAAGTGCAATCCACTAGAAGCAACAAGGCAGTAAGAAAGGGTTCAGGAACTGCAGCAAGTAGAAAAGGAAGACAGAGAAAGGCCTCAAAGATCTATTCCTTAACAAAAAAGCGCAGAAGTCAGGTGATAAAGTGAAAGCTGAAGTATTGGGTGCCTGCTTTCTCTCAGGCTACAGGAAGGAGATTAGTCTTCACCAGACACTGAAACAAAGTAAATGGGGAAATGGGGCAACACAGACCAGAGCAGGGTAAAGAGTAAATTAAAGAATATTTAGACTGTACAGATGTATTCGAGTCAGCAGTGCCTGACGAAATCCATGCCAGGGTACTTAAGGAACAAGGCAGCTGGCAATGATCTGAGATCTCACACAGATCAGGGAAAGCAGGGGAGGTATTGGACGACATAGTCTTAAAAAAAGGAAAGGAAGAGGACAGGACGGTCAGCCTAATTTTGATACCCAAGAGAAATGTTACCAAAAACCAATGCCTTTATAGACAGCTATAGAGTAACCCTTTCTTACAGCCTTGTTGCTTCTAGTGGATTTCATTTTGAAAAAAAAGCTTGAGCTTTTCTCTTTGTTTGTTTTTTTTTTTTTATTAATCATTATTTTCTTTACAGTCATCCTTTATTATATATGTTTCTTTTCACCCTGCTTTTGACATTTACCATGCCTTTTTTTTTTTCCTCAGGGGAAGAATTATCCTCATCATTTAGTGTAGCAGTTTATCCTCATTGCTCTAACCTCCTCAAACCTCAAGATGAAGTTATCAACAGTTCACTTCAGACTGAAGGGCATCTCACACTGAGAGCTGCAGGAGGTCTCCCTTGCTAGCAGTTACTTTCTATTTTCTTTTTAAGGACTTGCTGCTCCAACAGAGAATATGTATCTGAACTTCCTGAGCAAAAGCAAGCTGAGGAGCATTGCCAGGATCAGAATTCAGCTCATTCTTGATGAATCCAGGGAGGGATGGTGTGAAATCTTTCAGATGAAATTGGATGAAGATAGATGCAACACGCTATGCTTCTTGAGGAGAAATCAAATGCACAAATACAAAATGGGGCATAACAGGCTGGAAACAACCTAGCAGAAAAAAAAAAAAAAAATCTGTGGATCCTACAAGGTCTCAGACTACATCCCAGAATGGGGAGGAATTAGTATCAACCCAAGATCTTGCTAACACCTTGCTAACATTTTTATCATCTAGCATATATGTAAGAAGGAAGTTAAAAGTGTGGGCCAAGACGGTAGTACTGTGAAGAAATAGAAGTCTCCATGCCACATAGGCACAGAGAAATGGTGCAGAGCTTTATTGCAGAGACCTCTCAAGGGCGTCTCGAAACACATCTCAGCTGGGTGTAGGAGCTTCTTCAGTCACTGTTCAATCAACTCAGTAAGCGCAGGTAGTCTCTTCCATGACAGATCAAGAAGATGAATTTAAGCCGTTGCATTGGAAACATTTTCTGCATTGGAAACATTTTCTGGTAGTGCTAAAGAGCCTAAACCATTGGTTTCAGGTAATAAGCAGGTTAGATCCTGCAGCCTAGGTACTGTCTCACAGCCTGGAGTGATACCACTGAACCCATATAGACAGACTGGTGTGCAATAAGAGGTCTGAACAGGAAATGCTGGAAACATGTTATGTTAGTACCCTGGCTGAGGCTTACCTTGGACGAAGACCTCAGTTGCCTAACTGAGTATACGTTCCCTGCGATTCAATATAAGGGCACGTGCAGGAAAAGAAAAACCTAAAAGCCTTAGCGTGAGAGGTATTAGCAGCAGTGACATTTGCAGGACCTGGGGAGCAACTGCTCTGCTCTGCTGTCTGCCTTGGAAATCTGAGGTGATCTGTAGGGTCCTCTCCACGTTTAGGCACCACCACTGAGGAAGGACGTAATGAATCAGAGAATAAAAAGGAGGTGAACAAGAATGAAAAGAAGATTGGAGGGATGAAGTTTTGAGGAAAAGGGAGCATAGAGAAGAGATGTTTGGGAAAGCAGTTACACCATTTTCTTCCAATGTGTAAAATGATTTTAAAAAGACAATGGAGATCAGTTGTATCCTCGGGAGGTAGGTGGTAAAGGATAGGACGTAATTTTGCAGCAAACGTGACTGAAGGTGATATTAGAGTAAGGTCAGCGAAACAGTAGGACAGCGTCTCGCAGCAGCTACCTGAAGAGCAAATGATGCAGAGGGCCTTGCCCTTGTTAATCAGCCTCCTTCTCCCACCCGTGCGAGCCCTTGCTGTGGCTCGGATCAGTGCCAACATATGACATTAACTGAATGGCTCCAAATATTTGTCTGTCTGCTCAGCCCGTGTTTCAGTCGGGTTAGGGTGCAGAGGGGGAGGAAGAGGGCTGCAGCATGACTGCATCCCTGAGCTTTTGGGTTGTCTGAGGGGGAGGGAGAAGAAGAGAGTGCAGTTTGGTGGCAAGGCAGTCATCAGTGATATAGATAACTTGCTTGCCTCTTTCTCAGATGGTCACAGAATCTCCATCCTTTAGTCTTTCCCCTTCACTTTTTATTTTTCCTAGTTCACATTTCTACCTCCTTTACCTGTTTCCTCTCTGTCTCTGTTTCCCATTCCCTTTTCTCTCTTCCCTCACCACTTTTTCAATATTTTTGGCTTCCCTGATAGAGACTCCACCGTGCCAAGTCTTATTTTGATTGTCTGGTTCTGGTGGGTTTTCTCTCCTGCAGCTCTATTCTACAGCTGGGGTCTGTGCACATTTTTGCTGCAGAGCTCTCCTGCCAACAAAAACATGGACTTCTCTGAACTGCTCAGCACTAGGAAAGACCAGACTAAGTCAAGGAGAAGCATGATGTGGAAAGGGAGAACCAGGGGAAAGTGTTCCTTAACATGGAATATGCCTGATTCAAGCAGGAAACTTGGCAGACCTGACTAAGAAAAAGCAGGATCAGCCTGCCCAACATCTGCTCAGAATTACCTAAGGGCCAGCAATCAAGAGGTGCTAACATCCAGCACACATCCTTTATTGCTTTTCAGCAAGAAACCAGACCAAACCCTCTGAAGGGCACCCTTGGTGCCATGTCTTCCCACGAAGGCAAGCAACAAGTCCCTAATTGGATCACCTGCCTGGAGGTTAGATGAATACATTGATGTGACTATTTTAGGAAATTCAGTCTGAAGAAGGAATTTAAACACAGAAAAAATAATTTGAAGAGTGGTGTGGCAGCTCAGAAAAAAAGGAAAATGAGGAATTGGTACTATTAACAATGAAAGAAGTCAGATATGCTTACAGAACAGTTCAAATGGTCAGATAAAAAGGCTGATTATGTGGTCTCTTAGAATGAGCCACCATGTAGTTTTGATCATTACCGACCACTTTCTGTCACAGCAGGTAATTTCTACTTCTGAGACATGACTAGAATACTTTGTGACAAACTTTTCTGCAGTCCAGGCTTCAATTTCAATCTTAAAGAGCTCCGTTTTCCAAAATAGCATGTTATTTCACAAAGTGCTTGGACACAAGCAAGTCAGCTGGTTGGATGGCTACAGCATGAAACTGCTGCCTGTAACTAACTCACTCGAATACTTTATATACCCAGGTAGAGAAAACCTCACAAGGTACTGCATGTCATTTCACTACTGGATAGATAACAAGGCAGGACACGCTTTCACAGCTGCAGGAGTGATGACCCAAAGGAGAGGTAGAGAATAGTTTCACCATTATGCCTTAAAATGCACAGTCCAAGGTGATCTCTGCATGCTGACCATGAGCGGTTTCTTTGTTCTCCCACATTTACGCATGCATAAAACTAGTATCAGAAAACTGAAGCAAGCAGCAGACGTTAAGAAAATCCCTTGGACATAGGATTAAAAGAATGCTTATTGAAAATATTGCAGGCATTTGTCATTAGATCAATATTTCTACTGGAGGAAAGGAAAAAGGGGTAAGGAAAAAGTAAAACACCCTCTGCTGAGCACATCTTACACTCAGTGCTGACAGAGAAAGGAGCAGCAGCCCCTCCTAAGAGCAGTCTCTTAGTCTATTTTACATAAATCTGTTGGGCAACTTGAATCAATATGGTCTTCTGGAACACCTGAGGGTTATTAGACCCCTTTTCCATCATATATTTTTTTATACTGGCTCAGTTTATTTAGGCTGAGTGGTGTGTCAGTTTGCATATCTGTCCTCAGAACTAATCTGAAATAATGATGCAATAATGGTTTTAAGGATAGGCCTTTTTTGCCATATAAATCTTTTAGGTTTTAAATTATACAGTGGCCCAGTGGCCCTTTAGAGCTCTTCCACTCCCTGACTGATAAGATTTAAGTCCCTGAGGTCCAAAATGTACTGTGCTGTAGCATGCATTATGGCTGCATCACAGAGCAATTTTATCAGGAGCAGGAGACACAGCAGAATTACACAAGTCTGTAGCGCTATCAATAGGAAGTGATGACTCACCCAGCTGGTGCTTTCAAAGTGGCAATATCCTATACAGTGAAAGAATGTTTTGCGGGTGATAAGTGACCCCATTGCCAGGAATAGGTGAAGGAGTGTTAGCGGCAGGAAGAAGAAAAAAATAAGTCTTTACACATAGCATCCAGTACTTCTGATACCTGCAGAAAAAACTACTTAGTGTCGTGAGTTTGACCATTAAATTATGTAGAGCTTTGCAAGCATTACTGAAGTTATTTTTGAACTGGGATGTCATCCTTACAAAACAAGTGTGTGTCAGTCTTACAGAGCTCACTGACAGTAGTCTGATCATATACACATAGGCTGATACAAGACCTAGGACATGTTCAGAGAGTGTTGTGATAAAAGAACAACCTGACTCAAACGAATGGTGGGTAATACTTAGAACAATAGGTGAAAGGTGCTCGTGGAAGTTAAAAGAAAGCATTCTCAGTACTCAGAATGAATCCTAAAGAGGAATGACATGATTTGGTCGGGTGCAAGCCAATCTATTCTGCCATTCAAAGGCTTTGGAGGCTATTTATATGGAGGTCCAGAGACAGCCTCTGATAAGCTTAACAATCCATATGGCACCCTGCCAAATCTGCATGAGGCAGCGGAAATTCAAGTTGCTCTCAGCTTTCTAGAGAATAGATTGGATGTTAAGTAGAGCAAAGCAAAGTAGGTTTCTGCTATATGTCTAGACTTGGATGGTAAATGACTTTTTTTGAAGGTGCATTGATTAGAAAAATGACTGCTTGCCCTTGAGTCACTGCCAACCTCAGACTGGCTCTATATTGTTGGTGAATACCGATGCAAGAGGAATGAATAAACTTCTGTGATAACATTAGGTCTACACTGTCACTGAGAACTTTTTGAAAGGAAGAAGAACATGTGGATAATCTACTTACCTAAAGAAAAGGCAAGAAATAAAAATGCAGTTTAAGCTATCTTGATGCATAATAAATAGTTCAGTGGGCTCTAGAGCTAAAGGCTTCTGATTTTCAATATATCTTTGTTAACAGACTGATGCTGATTTCTAAAAGAGTATGGATTCTGATTGAAGATTCTTTGGGGTTTGTGCTGTTTACTAGAGTTTTCCTCTAAAGTTCCTGTGGTGTTTAGCAGCATGTGTACTCCATGGGAGAAAACCTTTCCCTAATCAGCACTCACTTTTCTTCATTACAGAGTCATTATTTTCCTTCTGTGAATGACACAGGGATTTTGATGCTCTCTTTGAGAACGTCAGACCTTTACAAACTTGACTGATGTTGGACAATGGATTCAAATGTCCTCGAGTCCCTGGAAGGCCAAGCACACACACACAGACCAAAAGCAAGCACATTTTGTCTGTGTAAGAAGCCAGCAATGAAGGGGCTCCTTGCAATGCTGGATTTGCCCCTAGCTTTTGCTGAAACTGCTCCTCAGCCTCTGGCTTTCTCCCTAGTGAAACAGCAAAATGATTCAAGAGAACTCTAATTCCTAAACTGCAGCTGTCAAGAGGGATAAACATACAGGCTTTATGTTAGGTACCAACAAAGGCAGCAGACTTTTCTTTGGACTAGAGTTTTTACCAGCTTGCTTGTAATCCATTACGAAAAGGTCAGTAAAAAGCTGCAGTGCTCAGGCCAGACCCACAACTCAGATCTGCCTCCTTGGCCTCTTCATGAAGGACAATAAAACAATAAAAGCTGCGGGAGTGGAAATACAGGGAAATGGCAAATATATTTATTTAAGAAAGATGGTCAGAGAGTGCAAGCAAGATAAGAGCAGTGCACCAAATAGAGACGAGGCAAATACTAGGTCCCAGCTCCTATTGAAGCCACACAAAGGGCAGGCTGGCACTGCCAGAGAGATTCACATCTCTCTTCTCCTGATTATCTCCAGCTACATGTTCCCATCACCAGTCCGGTACCAATGCCTGTATGATACGAATGAATCATGAAACTAGTCCAGTCAGACACCCATCACTTTTCCTTATTTTGGGGCTGGTTTTCAGGCAGATCAGTTTACTGATCCAGTTCATTGAGCATCAGGATGCGTAGTAGAGGTGGCAAAAAAGGAGAATTGGGAATGCATGGCCAAGGTTAGGTGAGACAGGATCCACTTCAGTTGACTTAGGGCCATCATAAAATCACAGCCTAAGCTGCAAATACTTGAAAAGCTGGAAGATATTTTTTTCAGAAAGCAACTGTGCAGGACAATGCAATGCAGGCAGTGAAACATATGGACATCTGGGTCCCAAATAATATTTCTGTAGGCTGGGCAGATACAACACTCAAGCTAAAGAAATCCTTTATTAACGTAAATAAATTAAAGCATCAGAAGCTGTAAATAAAGAAGTTACTTAAATAATTAGCAGCTGACTTCAGTCATACTAAGGAAAAAAAATCCAGAACTGACTTTATTCCCACACCTTGACAGAACTGGTCTAGATTCTCAACTCAATAGAGGAAGACAATAGCCTCCAAAAACTAACTTCCTGGGAGGTCAGTAGTGCAGAATTCAGCGCAGGTTTTCTCTGCAGCTTTAGGAAAACACTGTTCCCTGGGAATTCCAGCTAGTGGAACAGCAAACACGACCTGAATCCCAGGAGTTTCTGTGGAAATGGCTGCATATGTACAAGTATCAGTGGGGTAAAATTAAGTAATTCTCTTCAGGTTTTCTAAACAAAACATTAGAGTGAAAAAAGGTGCAGGGCTCAGTAGGTCACCCAAGCCATGGGCCATCTCCTAAATAAGTGAGAAAAAGCTGTAGACGACGATGAATGATTATACAGGAGAGCAATACTGTTTCTTTTTTCTTTCTTTCTTTCTTTTAAAATAACCCAACATATGCACATATTTGATAAATTATATCTGCTGTTTAACAGTAGCATGAAGTTCTGAAACCAGGAAACAAAAAATGCCGGTTGTGGTGCCTCTCTAAAGCTTCTTCTTCAGTGACACAGCTAAACTAATAGGTCAATTTCCCTGCCTATAATGCAGCTACCTTTCTTCTTTGACAACCAAGCTAGCATCCCTGACAAGGCAGTTTCATCCAACTTGCTATATCTGAGGAGTTCATTTTTTGATCTTTGGGTAGGGTCAAATTTGACCAAAATGCTAGCTAAAAAAAGGGACCCTGAGCAAAAAATTACACACTGCCACTGTTCTCACTCAACTAAATATCTTAGCTCTGCACTGTAATAGCCATGCGGTACAAGAGAAACGTCGGTCCATACTAGGAATATATTATATTAAGCAGAAAATGCAGTAAGAAGAGAGTTTGAAAGAGTAGAAAGATAAAAATGAAGAGCGTACTACATCATACTGTTCACTATAGTAGTGTCTATCCAGTGGAACTCATAATTGAGGGCATTTATTGTAAGAGACAGCTAAGACATTTATCATTGATACCAACAAGTTTAACCAGTCAGCTTAACACTAGCATCTGTGTGAGATGCTGGGCCAAGAGTGCTCATGTAACATCAAAAAAGGATATTACTTCTGCATTTAGTGAGATGAAAAAACTAATGGAAAATGGTTGGGGACATGTACCCACATGAGAGATAAGTACTGAAAAACTGGAGACTGCTTGAAGAAGACTCCCTAAAAGAATGACTGAAGGATTGGATGGGATAACTAATAGCAAAAGTTTTGAGGGGTACAAAGCTTAGCAAAGAGAGGATGAAAGGCTGTGTTTAGTCACACTGCCATGCTTACGTGGGACAGAGATTTTCCAATAAAGGGGTGTCACAGAAAAAGAGAGAAAACAAGACATGGTTTTATTTTCTTAAAAAAAAGTGGGAATGGCATTAACCACTGGACAAGTCAGTAAGAGTTAGGACAGAGCTGGTTTCTTAGGTGGACATGAAGAGGGTATTCTTCTGACCAAACATTTGGGCCTAGATTCAGTGACAGAAGTAGGCACTTTGAAAGTATGAGGTATCTGATCCGTTTTAAGTATATATTTTCAGAAGAGAGAGATTGTGCCCTA
>WAAD01032031.1:224518-244057 GCA_013389945.1 Fregata magnificens
TCAGGTATAGGCTAATGCCTTTGTTATATATACTTAGGGCTGTGTTTCCTGAACATCTCAAGATCTTGGTCATAAAAGACCTTGTAGTGAAAATCCAGTTGTCTTTAACAACTAAAATTCTATTGAGAGACAAGATAACTCTAGTTCTCTGAAGTAACACATATGAAAAAATTACAAGATAGAAGCCTCAACACACTTGGGATATGGCAGGCTGCGAGTAGTTCAGAGGTTGCTCACAAACAGAACATGCGGCATCTTAGAGACATCTTTTCCCATTAAAAGAAGATGCTTTTTAATGTTAAAAATCTTTGAAATCCATCTATCTATCAATCTATCTGCCTGTGTATTTACCTATCTACCTACCTACCAACCAGCCTGCCTATCAGTCAAACAGATTATATTGCAAAGGCTTATTTGTTAAGAAGGGGAAAATGAGGACTGTATGATGTTCTGAATCACGTAGTTCACAGAGGTCTAATCAGAGATAGAACTGAATAGCAAAAAATGAGCCAGTGAAATCAGAATGGCTTTGGTTGAATAACAGGATGAGGACTCAGCAAAGATGGCTATGCAACTAAAATGTGCATCAGCTTGTAATACTTGATCCTTCTCAACAGGAAGAGTTCTGCTACAATTATGGGTAGAGCTATATTTGAAAGGCTTGTATTTCCACAGACTCTGAATATATCAGTCGGATTGTGCAATTTAGAGAAAAGACAAGCCTGAATATCGTGTTTTCCGAGGGTGAGACAGCTTTGCTAAGTATCACAACTCTCACTCCATGATTGCAAGAACGGCAGTACCTGGGACAAATGCAACTGAAGGAGTCTATAGGCTCTAGACAGCTTTCGATGTATTGCTGCCCATCAGCGTACAAAGTTGCAGGAATGACCTATTCCTTACTGAGAGCAAGGACTGACAAAGGCAAGAAAGGCACAGGTGGACTTCAGCAAAGAGTGCTTCTATTCAATGTTCTTCCAGAGTGATGGTAGTGCAAGTTAGGAGATGAGACAATAGTAAGTGGAGGGGGAATTACAATGACACTGAGTAAAGCAACGAAGAAAGGAGCAGTAGTGACAGGAAAACAATTCTGGTATGTGTATTTTATAGCCAGTGTGAGTAGGAGTGTTTCTCCCACCACGCTGATGTGAAAGCAAGAAGAGTCTCATGCCAGGGGATTAGCAGATGAAGCAACTCTATTTCATATGAGGACTTGTGCTCTGGGACTGTCAAGCTGCTGTGGGAGCTGCTCAAAATTTGTATGTCAGCAACATTGCTGCAGTCCATGACTTATATCCCAAGGACAAAAAAGCATTTGGGGTAACATCAATCTACAGAAATACAAGTTGTCCTTTATTCTGTAAAAGTTGTTTTACTGCCTTCTTTACCCTGTGTTCAAATACTTTCTAGAAGCGTTTTAACTAATCTCTGACATGTGTGAATCATTTTCACATCCAGTCTCCAGAATAAATTGTGTGTGCAACACAGAAATTAGTTTCCTGTTAGATATAAAAATGTTGTTGTTAAGGAAAAGTTCCCGTTATACGATAAGAGGGACGTGGGATGTTCTGCAGCAATCCATGTGATCTGGGGACTTTTGGGGTTGTCCAGCAGAGTTACGCTGCAACATTGCAGTCTGACTGGGAAGAACCTGTGACAGCTGTAATGGGTCAGCTTTTTGGACAACCAAAAATAGCAGATATTTATTCACAGGTGCCTCTTCAATGTGGCAAACTAAAGTCTGTGAAAACTCCTGAACCTATGTGCTGAGTCGACTGACGTAGGGATTTGTATCTGCATACAGACAGATGGTGTTATGGCCACAGCCTCCCCAGAACGCTCTCCTTTACTTCCAGCATAAGCTTCAGCTTCGTTTTAAATATTTGGTTTCTTTTCATCCACAGACCGAATTTATCCAAGCAGTGGGTCACACTGGCAGTAGCGGTAGCCCATATGTGATGTAGATGGCAAACCACTGTCTGCTTACTGACTAATTTTGGTTAAGAGCTGGATCCACATTACCTTACAGGATCTCCTAACAGCTGCTCATAAATTCTATACAGTGCAGGCTGAAGTCACAGACTCCACTTGTGCACAATGCAGAATTGCAACTTTTTCCAGAATTTAGACATCCAACATCTTATTTCTGCTTTGCTTTTCACATTTTCAGTGTTTGAAATGTCCAGGGAAAGGAAAATAGAATAAACTCTTTTTCAAGTAGGCAAGAATGCAAAAAAGAAAGCTTTAAACCAAAAAATGTTTTCTAAAATACTGTCTGGCTTTTAAACCCAAATATCTTACACACAATTAGCAGCTTCATTAAGAAAATACAGGACTACCTACAGCACTGGTCAATTAGCAGCTTCAACCTATCTGTCATCGTGCTGAAGAGCAATTTTCACATCCAGTTCTTTGATGGATTATCAAATTATTTTTTCAAAGGAGGACTTTATGCATAATGATAATGCTAGTCAAATGACATGAGAACAATTTATCGATGGCTCTTCTTCTTTTGTAGAGGACAATCTCAAAAGCCTACAGAACTGCCACAACCTCTTCAGTGCAGCTTGAAAATCCCACCGTCATCTTTCTACGTTTCAATCCAGCAGGAAGAAAGGAGAGATGAAAGTCACTAAAAGGGTTAAAATATCCTGGAGATCAGGAAGCAATTCTGTTTGTTTAGCTCATTTTTGCTATAAATATTTAGAAGGGAAATGCAGAGAGAACAGGATGAGATAAAATTCCCCATCCAGCTTAAAAAAGTTCAAGTGCAAATAGCCAATGACAAGATAGTAGAGTAATGATTGAGAAAAAACTTTTACAAAAGCATACAAAAAGCCTTGGCTGAATGTGCTCATATTTCAGTCTTGGACACATGCTTTGTTCTTGTAATACAGGAAGCTCCTCATCATGCTGGCCTTCACACAAAGGCAATGAAAAGAGAAACATTGGTTTTAAAAGCTAAAAAACATTGTCTTTAGTAATACAAAACAACTAAGAAGAAAAGACAAAAATATCTCAAGTTCACATATGACTACAATGCTTTTTCAGCAAAAAACTCAATTTCAAAGACCAGTTCAAGACATTTAAATAAAAGAACTGATCTGGAGAATGATTTTGTATTACTCTCATAACATGCGTTCTATGAAAAATAATTGTGCTTCATGACCCACTAGTTCTAATAATGTAATTCAGTCCAGAAATTTGCACATATATTATACATTAATATGAGAAAAATGAGGTACTACAAGCAATTGTGAAAGCTGCAGATTTTTATTAGTATTGACAAACCATATAAAACCAACACCATTTATATATATTTTTCAGATAACACAAGTATTTAATGAACACAGTAGTCTTAAGAAGACACTGTTCATAAATGAACTCATTTCATAACTGAGTTATAACATATGACTGTCATACAGTAAGATCCATTTTATTTTTTCCGGGTACTGAAAGGGTATGAAACTCTTCCTTGTTTTACTCTTATGAATAACTTCACTTAAACTAATGGTGATGTCTATAATAAGGACGAATTTGCCTCCAAGATAGTAACTTAGGAAGTGCTCTTAAATTGATCCACTTTTGACTCTGTGAACATTGGATTAAGGCTTGCAACATCATCTATTAGCTTTTTAAACGAAAAACCCCAAACCAAACCAAACCAAAAGAAGTGTGGTTTTGTTTTTATTTTTTAATCTCGACCTGCAATAAAATTAGGGATATTTTCATCCTGCTGGTCTTGTTGGACACTGCTTTTTATCGTAACATTAAGACTAAGGCAGACAATTGTCAGCATCCTTCAAATCTTTTACCATCTGAGAGGTGTACAACATTCTGGGAGGGCAGTTCTTCTGTATGAAAAGATTCTTAGCTGTTTGACACTTCAATGAAAGTTAAGGGGGAAAAAATCTGCCTAACATATTAAGCCTGGTTTTGTATCTTTGGCAACTGTACCTTTAGGATGGGGTGTAAAGCCATAGATGGCCAAGTTCTGATGACAGCGTAAACTTAGCTCTTGCTTCAAACCACTGCCTAAGGTCTGAGACTCCTTTCGACACAGAGCAATGGGGCAGGCTCTGAACACAAGGTCACTTCAGATCCAAACTGTTGTACCTGCATGCACAGCCTTTTCTGCTTATTTTCCCTGGAACCCGTTTATCAAGAGCTTAACCATCCTTTTATCTTCTATACGTATTAGTTTGCACATACATCCTGGATTCTACATGTAGTGTCTTTGAAAACCCTCTACCATGTTTGGAAAGTGAAATAATTGTATTCAGGTTGCTTCTCATTAACATCATATTGCTGCAGACTTACCAAAAGATTAATGACAGTGAGAAAAATGTATGGAAACCAGGGTGGCTGGGTTGCATGATTATCTTCCTCATACGATACAATATTCTGCGTTCTGTTTGCACTATTTTCAGATATTATTTTCTTTATTTTATTTAAAAGGCTGTATGTTAGTCCTGAATCTCTGCATATTCCCCCCCTCAAGAAAAGATCTTGACAAGTCCATATTGGGTTTTTTGTTTCAGTGTCTGACGGTCTGGGTAGTTTTTTAAAGCTTTGTTCTGAAATCATCCAGGAAAAAACTGTTCAACATCCCTTGGAAATTAACACTGTTGACAGGCAAGTATTTCAGGGTCAGAACTGAATTAAAATTCAGAGATCCAATTTATATGAGTTAGCTGTTTTGTTGCTGAGCTTTAGTAGCAGATGCATTTATGATGTAAAGTTAAACTATATTTCCGTTTATACCTTTCATAATCGATCTAGAACTGCTAGTCCTTTTTCTCCCCTAATCTTCTCCTTGTCTTTGTCTTTGAAGATACAGCTCTGTTAGAGAACATTAATGTAATTTATTCATGTGTAGCATAATATTTAAAAGAAATTACTGCTTGGCATGGAGAAAATGGATGAGTTCTCAGCAATTCTGTTGAATTGGCTCATCTGAGAGGTTACATAATTGATATTTACTATTATTGTCTGCACTTGCTTGAATTTTTCATATAAATTTAATCACCAAACCAATAAATAAAATGAAATTAAAGCAAACTAAAATATAAATAGATCCACCACCTGGCAGCTCATGTCAAAAGGTAATAATAAAGGATGTTCTCAGTTTAAATATTTATACAAGGAGTTTTTCTGAGATAGCAAGTGTTTTTAAAAAAGGTCAATTTACAGCACATTTTTTCCAAACATAATGAGGTTCCTGGAGCCTAAATAATTTCATGAATTACATTTATTTTGACATCTCAGGGAAGTAGCTTATAATGAAGAGAGGCCCAAACAAATAGACCTACAATGAACTGAAGAAAGTATCAGCCTGGCTTTGACTGAAGAGATAGAAGTATCTTTTACATTGTAAAGAGCGGCCTACCCATTAGTCATTTTGTATTCATAAATATTCCTTGTGTGCCTTTAAAAGTGCAACCACTTGGTTGAAGACCAGCACATGTTGTAAGCCAGTTGAAATGAATAGTGAAATTTCTTCTGAGTTCAGTAAGAAAGAACTTATTTCAAGGCCTTCCAGTGATTTAAGCTGCCTGAAATTATTTAGACAATTAACAAAAAGGTGGAATTTGCAATTTGTGTCTCTGCAAAATGATACATTAATTTCCACGAAAACTTTTTAAATCCAAGTACCTAAGTGAAAGCATACGTTCCTGTGTATTCTAGAAACACTGAAAAACATGAAAATGATAAAATTATATTAAC
This sequence comes from Fregata magnificens, assembly GCA_013389945.1. Classification (NCBI taxonomy): domain Eukaryota; kingdom Metazoa; phylum Chordata; class Aves; order Suliformes; family Fregatidae; genus Fregata; species Fregata magnificens. The sequence goes on from WAAD01032031.1 coordinate 230,246, forward strand.
ATTTCAGAAATTACTCTCCTGCAGTAAAATAGAAGTAGAAGCTGTGTTCCTTTAAAAAAATCTTCCTCTAGGTTACAAGAATAAAATGTAAACTCCTAGCCCTTAAAGACAGAACAATTCATAATGCTTTTGTCCTCCTCTTCCTTAAATGGCATCTATGCCAAATATTAAGCAAGAATGATTTGGGATACATTCCCCCTTTGGAAACATAAAAACAGTTAGCACCCAGGTTTTCCCATCTCATTTTAGACATCAATTATTTCAAGATTCTTAAAAAAATTATATTAACAAGAGGAAATTAATTGTTTGGAAGAAGGCTATGAATGATAAATAAATGTAGAGTTAATATCATCATACTAAGTCACAGTTTATGGAGTGTATATTTTACGTGGGGTTGACAGCACCAAGTAGACACAGCTGTCTGGTGCCTCCCTTCTAAGACTAGTTTCAATGATACACAGATCTCTATATGTCACGGTTTGTGCTATGCTTTGTGTTGATCTTATTTTTTTATTTAAAAAAAAAAACAGAGGGATGCTTTCAGTACACAACAAGCCACCACTAATGATCCTGCCAGACACTGTGAGATAATAAGAAATGATCAGCATCAACTTGTGAATACAATGCAGACAAGGGACTTCATCACAGCATGGTGGTGAGGTTGACTCGTTGGCACAAAAATGTGAAATGTGACTGCAGGACTGGGTGGGAAAACAAAGTCAGATAACAAACCTCCACATGTTGTTGACTGAACCAAAGACAGGGTGTCACGAGGGACTTTGTGGGGTATAATAGGCTTTGGGTGTGAGCTTTGGAAGAAAGGCCAGGTGGCTGTCTCTGTGCTCATACTCAGCTCATGGGCAAGGGAAGATAAATGACAAGTCATTACTAGCGTAGATGTGACTTGGTTTGTTGGAAAAGGGGCCATTTTACTCAGGAGAGAAGCTTCTTAGGTAAGAGATGGAAGGAAGCGTCACTAAACTAAGTGTAGTAAACTAAGATAAACTAAGAAAAAAACCACCCATCTACATGTACAATGACTTGCAGGGATATGAAAAGATGAAATCTGTAAGATTAACGGAAAATTTACCTTCTCAGGAAGAAAAAATACACTATTAAACCACAGTGCTAAAAGCTTGTGGAAAACTCTGTACGCTTGAAATAAAAGTCAGGTATAACTTGTTTAAGAAAGACAGATGGTGAAAAGGCAGAACGATACTACATGGAGCCCTCAACATACCCTTGGTTGCTCCGGAGTTATTAGTAATAAAGGGAATATAGGACTTTGAGCATTCATGGATTACTTATGGTCCACTTACAAAACCAGTGTAACGTTTTGTAAACTACAAACCAGAGGAAGTTACTCAATAAGCACTTAGTAGTATGTGAAAAAGAAATCATGTAATGAATGTCTACAGTCCAAGAAACCTTTCATGAGGGATTTGTGTGGGGCCCCACTACCCTCCCCTGATTGTTTAACAGTGGAAGTTATAAAGTAAGGAGAAAAAGTGCTTCTGTTAAAATTTAGGGTCTTTGAGAAACTGGTAAATAATAATGAAGACAGGGAGGCCACACAACTGAATGTCTCTTAACAGATGGGATATACCAACAGAATGCAGGACCATACCCTGGAAAGCAGAGACTCTGAAAAGAATTAAAATTCACAGCGGGGGAGAAAACCTCATTAATACCTCTGAGTGACATGCATTACTGAAAAAGGACTGTTTGAACCCTGTAATCCATTAAGTAGAAGTAATTTTATCCCTGTGTGAAACATAGGTGAGGCTAGTACTGCAATACAGCATGCAGTTTTGGTGGCTGCATTTATAGTGGGGTTTAGAAGCCTCAAGAGAGCTCCGAAGATAACCACAGTAGTTATTCTATTTTCTGGAGAAAACATCTTGCTGATAAAAGCTTAATGCTCCAATCTGGTTAGCTTATTAAAAGAGAAGACTGAGGAGTGATTTGATTACGGAGTATAATGCCTTCACAAGGAGAAAACAGAGGGGAGTACATATTCTTTTATTTAGTGAGAAAGGTGTAAGAAAACCCAAAAAATTGAATCAGATAAATTCTAATAGGAAATAAGATACAAAACCCAGTAACACTCTGACAGATTATTTCCTGAAGTAAACTACTTAGAAAATTCACCGTCTCCTAAACTCTCATCATCCTTGAATCAGAGCAGTACAATTTGCTTTGAAGATGTGTTGTTCAAAACACAAAGGCCGTTGGACCCAGTAGAGTAACATGTGGTAAACATCAATGGCATGTGATACAGATGATCAAACTAGCTGACTGAGGAGCAACTATGCTATTGCTTGTTGGAAATCTTTCGAATTCAGCAAATCCTCACTTTCTAAAACTCTCAGTTTATATCTGCTCATGAGGTACTGAAAGAACTTTAACAGCTAACTGGCAGGAGCACCCCTCTGACAACGAGCGTGCTCCATCCACACACAACCCTTTAGTGGCACCCCCGTCCTCACCCAGCACCTGAGTAAACCTTTCCTCAGGACTGCAGAAGTGCAGTCCTTGGACAACTCTTCAAATTGCTTCCTTTCCTTGGAGGAAGATAAGATGTGGTAGCATGCTGTAAAAGAGTGTGCTTAGACACTTTTGTGCATTTCAATGGCTTGCCACACAAATGCTTTTGCAGTGAAGAACAGGAGGATCAGCCCCTCTGGACTGTAGGGTCTTACGTGTGTGTAGTAAGAGACCAGGGTGGGTAGACAGGCAAAGACGGGAAAAGGGACTGAAAATGTCAGAGGAATAAAGATTAAAACAAAACCTAAAGAGAACAAGAATAAATGCACTATGTGAAAGGAGAGAGGAGAGTAAGAAGATACACGGCTGGAAAGGTGAGGATGTAGGAGGGCCACATACGGAAAAGGACCCAATTCCAAGTTGAGCATCCTAATGAAAGCCACAATGCCTACTAAAATTCAGGGTTGGGAAGGTGGCAGGAAAATTGATAATCTGTACTAAAAGAGTCCACAGGAATAGACATTAACAGACAATGTCAGTGGACTATAAAATTGTGATTTAAATATATGAAAACATTATCATTTTGCACAGAAATACTAGACTGGTGAATTGCTAAATACTGTGAATGAGAGAGCAATTCCACACAAGGATAAAAAAGAAAGGCAAATGCTTCATAAAATATATTCTGTACATTCAGCAGGAACAGCCTCATTATTAACGAAATAGTGAATGCTGCACGATAGGGTCTCATCCATACAGTCACAAAAATGAAGTTAATCATGAGATTGCTATTGCCATGATTGCTATTGCCGTAGTTACTACATGAGCAATAGCTCTGCTATTAAATCTCCGGGCACAGAGGGAAATTCCTGGCGGTGGGGTGTCGAAGGGGGCTGAATGTTGCATTCTGCCTAGTTCATTTTACATTTAGATTCACTGGAAGTTTATAGGGCAAAGGGATCATTCTATAAAAAGCCTGAAGCAGAGAGGAAATGAGAACAGAAAGCCAGGTGCTGTGGAGACCCCTCCTGCCTCCTAAAAGATCAATGAGCGGTTTGAAATAATTCTCGGGGGGCAGTATAAAAGTAAATAGTACCCATATCCACCAAAATTTTGCTCTGCTTGTAAAAGCTAGGATGACTGCCCATCCTAACTCACATACAGCTTCTGTGTTCAGCTTCCACCTCTCGCTCAGTCTCTTTCCCTCAGTTCCTCAGATCACTTTACTTTCTGATCCAAACTGCAATGAACACTTCAGACGTCTAGGCCAAAATCTTAGTAATTTTGTTGGACGAGTTTTGGGGTTGCTTGCAAAGGCAAGGGGCCTGTACTTTCTGTGAAACCCTTAAGTGCATGCTTTTAACGCTTTACTAGTTTTTAGAGTAAGACTCCTAAAGCTGACAGCCATCACAAAGCAGCTGCTGGAAAAAAACATTAGAGGCACTTGGAAATCTGTAAAGAATCAATGAATCATTACCTATGATATTTGAGGAATTGAAATACCTGAAAATGTGACACCATGAATCATATTTCTCTTTGTCATCACCATGACTCACTGTTTCCCACTTGAAATAGGATGTTCTCTAACTTTCCTTCCTTTATAAATCTGGCATATGGGAATTATCCCTCAGGTAACCAGGATGATTTTTCCTGAAGAGAGGCAATCATACCTACTTAAGGAAAAGTTACGTAGTGGCAAGAAAAGTTCCAAGATTAAGATTCCTCTAAGCATCAAGTTGTTTATTAATTTCTAAACATAACTTAAAACATACGTGTATACAGCCTCACGCCGGGGGATGATAAGCATGTGGCTTCAGAAATGATAAATACCAGGTGTGCAAAATCTCCTAAAAGCTTGTTGACAGCTCTGAAGAAACCACCCGCTCCCAGCAGCCAAAGAGCTGACCGCTGCACCAGCAATTTACAAAAGTTATAGTGAAACTCCCTTTAGACAGTAACGGAGGAGAGGGCAAAAAAAAGCACATTTGAAAACAGATCCAAGAGCTCTAGCATGGGAACTCTGATGAGGGTTGAAATACGTTGGGGGTTCAACCTACACATAACCGCTGGAGGTAGTAACTGGGGTCCAGATGCTTTGAAAATCCCATCTTTCCCAGCTCCAGGCAGTCTCCCTGGCATGGAGGATGGCTCGCATGCCGGTGCCACCATGCCGTGGTCCTCTCCCTTCCTCTGCAGAAGTATTTTCTTGCTGTCACCTCTTCTGAAAGGTGAGATTATCTGGGAAAGAATTCAATCAGAAATCTCAAGACAAAAACATCTCTAACAGAGTTTTATAGGTTACCATATACTTTGATATATTCACTTTCTAAAATATTTCTTTTTCAGCTTCTAAAGCTTTTCTCAGATAATGTCTCCAATGATCACTCTAAAGGTTTCCTCTCCTTCTTCATATTTACACTTTTCTTAGGTTTCCAGACAGGACTGTTTGAACACAGTATTTTTTCATTAAGCTTTGCTATCCATTCCTAGATAGTGTTTTCATTGGTATCTTGCCCTCCTTTCAATCTTTTCAAACTGAAAGCACCTTTCTCTTTTACACTCTTGTCTTTGACTTATAACATAATATTTCTATATTTTTTGTTCAGAAAAGGTGTTTGCTGTTATCTAGGCCCCATATTACTTCTTGGAGGACATTATATCCCCAGAGGCCAAATGAAGTAGCACCAATTTATCTAGCATTTTTTCCCCAGAAACAAACTGAGGTGTGAAGTCTTTCTCAACAACTACAAGAAACGTTTTCTTTCTGCGATGTCATCCCATCCATTATGGGTATATTTAATTTAGCAATAGAAAGAAGCTCTATGTAAATAGCGTTAACAGTGAGCTAATAACATAATAGAGCTAGTCAAAACATTTCTCAAAGCTTGTGTCCTGGCTAATGATACTGCCATACCAGGGTTGTATTATGAACTAAAATCTGGCACCTAGTTATGTCTTGTTAGTTCACCACTCAAGACCCAGGAACCCAGGACAGGGAGATGGTGTCAGTAGGCTTTTTTCTAGCAAGGATGAGAACTACTTGGCACGTTGAGGCTGTTCCAGTAAAAACAGATGTTACACAAGTGTTCTTGAGATTGCTGTTGAGGAAGGCAGTAAGTGCTCCCTGGTACATGGCCATAAACCCCACACACATCCTACCATACCAGCAGGGAGGAGAGCAGCTCTGGAGCACACTGTCAGGACACTTCTTCTCGATTGCCTTAGGATAGACTGGATAGACATTTAACTCAGATAATATATCACGGTGGGGTTTTTTTGCAGCAGAGCAGCAGGCTCCATCGTTCACAGAATTCCCTGTTGTTAATTTTTTTTTTTTTGCTCGTGGAGGTCAATAATGTCATTACATGGCATTTGATTAGGTTCTCATTCCATGTTATGGACTTTACATCTTTATATCTATTAGGAGACTTTTTGCAAAGTTCATTAAAAAAATGAAAAGATATAGTAGAAATAGGAAACAGGAAAACCCAAAGGAGATCTTTGAGTTGAATCTCAACATTTCAATGACAAGATGTAGATGTACACAATCCTTAAGTAATATGAGATAAAACTTTTTGGAAGGTCCCCATCTCCTTTGGGATGTTTTTTTATACATCCCTTTGAATGACCCTTTGGAAGATAATTTAACCTGACAGTCCTGTGTCAGATAAATTTGTAACATGAGCATTAGATGAAAATAAGTCTAAACCTAGTTTATTGTTTGAGAAAATATGTAATTTGTATCAGCCTGCATTGCAAATCACAGGCTATTTCCTGTGCCTTAATTGTAGACTACAAGTAGACACTGAAGTGACAAATTTCTGACACTTTAGCAAGCTCAGTTCACCATTAGGAAGATATGCAAAGCCTGTATAGATGATTTTTTGGAAAAGACTCTTATAAATGCCAAAGCAAATTAATTTAAAAATGTGCCAGTCACATAAAGACTAAACAAATTGATCAGACAGCCTGAAACTAAAGGTCTGATTGCTCATTACCAGCTCAGATCTGCATATGGCAGACTAAGATTTGTTATTGTAAAATCTCAGAAAGTTTATGAAATGGATTCTCTGCCCTTATTTTAGCCTTTCACAATAGAAGTGCTAATATTATTATCTTCCCTCTGCAATTTAGATTTTGTTTTCACTCATTTACTAAAACTGCTTGAACATTATCTCAACCTTTGCTGATGTTTATGTCTTCTGAAAATAAAAGAACTTGAAAATAGACTTTTCTTCATTGGCAAGTAAACACAATCTGACTATTTATGTGGAAGGCTGAGTTAAACAAGCCCCAGGAGGACCTGAAATGTAGTTTAGTTTCTTCCACAAGCCATCTGTTGTCCCTATTTCTACAGAAAACAGACTTCACCTTATGGCCGCTTTACAAAGAACTGTAGGCAATGTAACGCTGAGTCACTGTGGAAAAGGTTGGGTCATGCAGCCTGCACTAACTCTTGCCAAACACAACTTGAAGGTTAGGAGCAGGGAAGAAAGTTTCCTTTTAGGCAAATTGTTTCATTATCATGCGCAAAAAGTTTTTTCTACACATTTTTTCTCCAGCATCCAATACCAGCCCTTTATCTGATCCACAAGTAGTGCTGGGCTAGGAGGGTCGACGAAAGCCAGGGATTCCTGGTAATTGTGAGATCTGGATCCCGCGATGATTTTTGTCTTCCTTGTGGGGGTATATTTTCCTGTGAGTGTCCTGGGCAACAAGCTGGCTGGACTTATAAACAGAGCTTTAAACTAGATTTAGCAGGGGAAGGGGATGGAGAAGAGCCAGGGGCTGCTGAGGCATTAGGAAGCAATAGGGAAACACCTGTGAATTGCCTCAAGGGCATTAGGGACAACTCCTCTAAAAAGGTGATGTGGCTGACAGCCCAGCTGAAGTGCCTCTATACCAACATATGCAGCATGGGAGACAAACAGGAGGAGCCGGCAGCCACTGCCCAGATGGAAAACTATGACCTGATTGCTATCACAGAAACTTGGTGGGATAAATCGCATGATTCGAGTGCTGTGATTGATGGCTATATACCATTCAGATGGAACAGGCGAGGAAGGAGAGGCGGGGGAGTTGCCCTCTATGCCAAAAATGGGATTGATTGCACAGAGCTATCTTTGAAATACAGCAACGCACAGGTCAAGAGCTTATGGGTGAAAATTAGAGACCAAGCCAACAAAGGAAACTTTGTGGTTGGTGTCTACTACAGGCCACCCAATCAAGGAGAGGAGATTGATGAAGAGTTCTTTCTTCAACTGCAGGAAGCATTACGCTCACAGGCCCTGATCCTGATAGGGGACTTCAACCACCCAGACATCTGCTGGAAAAGCAGCACAGCAAACTGCAAGCAGTCCAGGAAACTAATGGAGTGTGTTGAAGGCAACTTCCTAGTACAGGTGATGGAGAGCCTGACCAGAGGAGAGGCAGTGCTGGACCTGTTGCTCACTAATGCAGAAGAACTTATCAGAAAGGTCAAGATTGGAGGTAGCCTGGGCTGCAGCGATCATGCCCTGGTGGAATTCTCAGTCTTGAGTGGTACAGGATGGGTAAAAAGTATAGTCATGACCCTAAACCTCAGAAAGGCAAACTTTCAGCTGTTTAGGGCGCTAGTGCGTGGGATCCCTTGGGAAACTGCTCTCGGAGGTAAAGGAGCCAATGAGAGCTGGGACATATTTAAAGACATTTTTGTCTTAGGGCACAGGAGCTCTCAATCCTGGCGTGCAAGAAGTCAGGCAGTGGAGGCAGGAGACTGGCTTGGCTAGGTCAAGACCTCTTAGCTAAACTAAAACACAAAACCAAAATGCATAGGCAGTGGAGACAGAGATACACATCCTGGGGAGATTATAGAGACGTAGCCCAAGAGTGCAGGGAGGAGATCAGGAAAGCCAAGGCGCAGCTGAACCTGAACTTGGCTAGGGATGTAAAAAATAACAAGAAGGGTTTCTTCAGGTACATAGGACAACAAAGGCAGATGAAAGAAACTGTTGGGATTGTTTAGCCTGGAGAAGAGAAGGCTCCAGGGAGACCTTATAGCAGCTTTCCAGTACCTAAAGGGGGACTATAGGAAAGATGGGGAGGGACTCTTTATCAGGGAGTGTAGTGATAGGACAAGGGGTAATGCTTTTAAATTGAAAGAGGTTAGATTTAGATTAGATATCAGGAAGAAATTCTTTACTGTAAGGGTGGTGAGACACAGGAACAGGTTGCCCAGAGAAGTTGTGGATGCCCCTTCCCTGGAAGTGTTCAAGGCCAGGTTGGATGAAGCTTTGAGCAACTTGATCTAGTGGAAGGTGTCCCTGCCCATAGCGGGGGTTGAAACTAGATGATCTTTAAGGTCCCTTCCAACCCAAACCATGCTGTGATTCTATGATATTTTCACTAGACTAAAACCATAGACATGAAAATATTTTTTTAATGGTATGTGTGATGCTGGATGATAAATTATATGAGAACAAATTGCCAAACAACATATTTGATAACCTGAAATAGTGAAAGTTCCAACCTGATGGCTGGAAAACAGAATAAGTTAAATCAAAGGCTGAGTCCCATTTGCACTCTAGTCAAACTACTGGAGTGGTCTAAAAGTGGGTAAAATCATTAACCTCCTCTCACTAGAAGACCCCTTTCTCTTGCCAGGAATATAAAATAGTGAGCATCAGAGCCCAAAGCAGAGCTTTTGGTCAATGCAGACACCTTAAGATGACTGGCAAAAAATAACATAGCCCCATTCATCTATTTCATCTCAGCTTCTGTTGTGGCAGTCAAACACCATAGAAAATGAGCTCGGGAAGGAAACTGCAGAGTCACTCACCTTCCGCATTTCCTTTGCCAAGAAGGCAGAATCACCACAGTTTTGCAGTCCCTGGTGATGCTGTGGCAGACTACAAGTGCTGCAAGTGTCACCTTGTGGTGGGTTGACCCTGGCTGGATGCCAGGTGCCCACCAAAGCCGCTCTGTCACTCCCCTCCTCAGCTGGACAGGGGAGAGAAAATATAATGAAAAGCTCATGGGTCGAGATAAGGGCAGGGAGAGATCATTCACCAATTACTGTCATGGGCAAAACAGACTTGACTTGGGGAAAATTAATTTAATTTATTACCAATCACATCAGAGTAGGGTAATGAGAAGTAAAAACTAANCACAGAGCTATCTTTGAAATACAGCAACGCACAGGTCAAGAGCTTATGGGTGAAAATTAGAGACCAAGCCAACAAAGGAAACTTTGTGGTTGGTGTCTACTACAGGCCACCCAATCAAGGAGAGGAGATTGATGAAGAGTTCTTTCTTCAACTGCAGGAAGCATTACGCTCACAGGCCCTGATCCTGATAGGGGACTTCAACCACCCAGACATCTGCTGGAAAAGCAGCACAGCAAACTGCAAGCAGTCCAGGAAACTAATGGAGTGTGTTGAAGGCAACTTCCTAGTACAGGTGATGGAGAGCCTGACCAGAGGAGAGGCAGTGCTGGACCTGTTGCTCACTAATGCAGAAGAACTTATCAGAAAGGTCAAGATTGGAGGTAGCCTGGGCTGCAGCGATCATGCCCTGGTGGAATTCTCAGTCTTGAGTGGTACAGGATGGGTAAAAAGTATAGTCATGACCCTAAACCTCAGAAAGGCAAACTTTCAGCTGTTTAGGGCGCTAGTGCGTGGGATCCCTTGGGAAACTGCTCTCGGAGGTAAAGGAGCCAATGAGAGCTGGGACATATTTAAAGACATTTTTGTCTTAGGGCACAGGAGCTCTCAATCCTGGCGTGCAAGAAGTCAGGCAGTGGAGGCAGGAGACTGGCTTGGCTAGGTCAAGACCTCTTAGCTAAACTAAAACACAAAACCAAAATGCATAGGCAGTGGAGACAGAGATACACATCCTGGGGAGATTATAGAGACGTAGCCCAAGAGTGCAGGGAGGAGATCAGGAAAGCCAAGGCGCAGCTGAACCTGAACTTGGCTAGGGATGTAAAAAATAACAAGAAGGGTTTCTTCAGGTACATAGGACAACAAAGGCAGATGAAAGAAACTGTTGGGATTGTTTAGCCTGGAGAAGAGAAGGCTCCAGGGAGACCTTATAGCAGCTTTCCAGTACCTAAAGGGGGACTATAGGAAAGATGGGGAGGGACTCTTTATCAGGGAGTGTAGTGATAGGACAAGGGGTAATGCTTTTAAATTGAAAGANGAAAATAAAAGAACTTGAAAATAGACTTTTCTTCATTGGCAAGTAAACACAATCTGACTATTTATGTGGAAGGCTGAGTTAAACAAGCCCCAGGAGGACCTGAAATGTAGTTTAGTTTCTTCCACAAGCCATCTGTTGTCCCTATTTCTACAGAAAACAGACTTCACCTTATGGCCGCTTTACAAAGAACTGTAGGCAATGTAACGCTGAGTCACTGTGGAAAAGGTTGGGTCATGCAGCCTGCACTAACTCTTGCCAAACACAACTTGAAGGTTAGGAGCAGGGAAGAAAGTTTCCTTTTAGGCAAATTGTTTCATTATCATGCGCAAAAAGTTTTTTCTACACATTTTTTCTCCAGCATCCAATACCAGCCCTTTATCTGATCCACAAGTAGTGCTGGGCTAGGAGGGTCGACGAAAGCCAGGGATTCCTGGTAATTGTGAGATCTGGATCCCGCGATGATTTTTGTCTTCCTTGTGGGGGTATATTTTCCTGTGAGTGTCCTGGGCAACAAGCTGGCTGGACTTATAAACAGAGCTTTAAACTAGATTTAGCAGGGGAAGGGGATGGAGAAGAGCCAGGGGCTGCTGAGGCATTAGGAAGCAATAGGGAAACACCTGTGAATTGCCTCAAGGGCATTAGGGACAACTCCTCTAAAAAGGTGATGTGGCTGACAGCCCAGCTGAAGTGCCTCTATACCAACATATGCAGCATGGGAGACAAACAGGAGGAGCCGGCAGCCACTGCCCAGATGGAAAACTATGACCTGATTGCTATCACAGAAACTTGGTGGGATAAATCGCATGATTCGAGTGCTGTGATTGATGGCTATATACCATTCAGATGGAACAGGCGAGGAAGGAGAGGCGGGGGAGTTGCCCTCTATGCCAAAAATGGGATTGATTGCACAGAGCTATCTTTGAAATACAGCAACGCACAGGTCAAGAGCTTATGGGTGAAAATTAGAGACCAAGCCAACAAAGGAAACTTTGTGGTTGGTGTCTACTACAGGCCACCCAATCAAGGAGAGGAGATTGATGAAGAGTTCTTTCTTCAACTGCAGGAAGCATTACGCTCACAGGCCCTGATCCTGATAGGGGACTTCAACCACCCAGACATCTGCTGGAAAAGCAGCACAGCAAACTGCAAGCAGTCCAGGAAACTAATGGAGTGTGTTGAAGGCAACTTCCTAGTACAGGTGATGGAGAGCCTGACCAGAGGAGAGGCAGTGCTGGACCTGTTGCTCACTAATGCAGAAGAACTTATCAGAAAGGTCAAGATTGGAGGTAGCCTGGGCTGCAGCGATCATGCCCTGGTGGAATTCTCAGTCTTGAGTGGTACAGGATGGGTAAAAAGTATAGTCATGACCCTAAACCTCAGAAAGGCAAACTTTCAGCTGTTTAGGGCGCTAGTGCGTGGGATCCCTTGGGAAACTGCTCTCGGAGGTAAAGGAGCCAATGAGAGCTGGGACATATTTAAAGACATTTTTGTCTTAGGGCACAGGAGCTCTCAATCCTGGCGTGCAAGAAGTCAGGCAGTGGAGGCAGGAGACTGGCTTGGCTAGGTCAAGACCTCTTAGCTAAACTAAAACACAAAACCAAAATGCATAGGCAGTGGAGACAGAGATACACATCCTGGGGAGATTATAGAGACGTAGCCCAAGAGTGCAGGGAGGAGATCAGGAAAGCCAAGGCGCAGCTGAACCTGAACTTGGCTAGGGATGTAAAAAATAACAAGAAGGGTTTCTTCAGGTACATAGGACAACAAAGGCAGATGAAAGAAACTGTTGGGATTGTTTAGCCTGGAGAAGAGAAGGCTCCAGGGAGACCTTATAGCAGCTTTCCAGTACCTAAAGGGGGACTATAGGAAAGATGGGGAGGGACTCTTTATCAGGGAGTGTAGTGATAGGACAAGGGGTAATGCTTTTAAATTGAAAGAGGTTAGATTTAGATTAGATATCAGGAAGAAATTCTTTACTGTAAGGGTGGTGAGACACAGGAACAGGTTGCCCAGAGAAGTTGTGGATGCCCCTTCCCTGGAAGTGTTCAAGGCCAGGTTGGATGAAGCTTTGAGCAACTTGATCTAGTGGAAGGTGTCCCTGCCCATAGCGGGGGTTGAAACTAGATGATCTTTAAGGTCCCTTCCAACCCAAACCATGCTGTGATTCTATGATATTTTCACTAGACTAAAACCATAGACATGAAAATATTTTTTTAATGGTATGTGTGATGCTGGATGATAAATTATATGAGAACAAATTGCCAAACAACATATTTGATAACCTGAAATAGTGAAAGTTCCAACCTGATGGCTGGAAAACAGAATAAGTTAAATCAAAGGCTGAGTCCCATTTGCACTCTAGTCAAACTACTGGAGTGGTCTAAAAGTGGGTAAAATCATTAACCTCCTCTCACTAGAAGACCCCTTTCTCTTGCCAGGAATATAAAATAGTGAGCATCAGAGCCCAAAGCAGAGCTTTTGGTCAATGCAGACACCTTAAGATGACTGGCAAAAAATAACATAGCCCCATTCATCTATTTCATCTCAGCTTCTGTTGTGGCAGTCAAACACCATAGAAAATGAGCTCGGGAAGGAAACTGCAGAGTCACTCACCTTCCGCATTTCCTTTGCCAAGAAGGCAGAATCACCACAGTTTTGCAGTCCCTGGTGATGCTGTGGCAGACTACAAGTGCTGCAAGTGTCACCTTGTGGTGGGTTGACCCTGGCTGGATGCCAGGTGCCCACCAAAGCCGCTCTGTCACTCCCCTCCTCAGCTGGACAGGGGAGAGAAAATATAATGAAAAGCTCATGGGTCGAGATAAGGGCAGGGAGAGATCATTCACCAATTACTGTCATGGGCAAAACAGACTTGACTTGGGGAAAATTAATTTAATTTATTACCAATCACATCAGAGTAGGGTAATGAGAAGTAAAAACTAAATCTTAAAAACACCTTCCCCCCACCCCTCCCTTCTTCCCGGGCTCAGCTTTACTCCCAAATTCTCTAGCTCCTCCCCATCCAGCAGCACAGGGGGACGGGGAATGGGGGTTGCGGTCAGTTCATCACACATTGTCTCTGCTGCTCCTTCCTTCTCAGGGGGAGGACTCCTCACACTCTTCCCCTGCTCCAGCGTGGGGTCCCTCCCA
>WAAD01032031.1:244296-297381 GCA_013389945.1 Fregata magnificens
CTGATTGGCTTGGCCTTGACCAGTGGCGGGTCCATCTTGGAGCTGGCTGGCATTGGCTCTATCAATTAGACATGGGGGAAGCTTCTAGGAGCTTCTCACAGAAGGCACCCCTATAGCCCCCCTGCTACCAAAACCTGGCCATACAAACCCAATACGTACCTTTTTCCAAGCCACTCTTTCCCACTGCTTCACTGCCCTCTCTGTTCTTTACATCTAGCTTCACCCTGTCTTTCAATTTACACCTGCCCTATCCACCACGCAGATGGCGAAAGCATGTTTCTGCACTTCACTACCATCCTTGAAGATATATATTCTTCTGCTCCCATTCCACACTTTTTTTAGTGTTAAACAAGACTTTCCTACTATTCTCTGGATATTCTTGCAGTTATTCTCCTTCCAGTTCTCCATTTATTCCAGATCTTTTTTGGAAAGCAGTGTGCCAAATGGACATATCGCTCCAGCTGAGTCATTACCCATGCTGAGTAGAACAGGACTGCTACACATCATGAAGACCTCTCTTGAGTATGATTATCTTTTCTCACAACAGCTCAATTTTTTTGCTCTACCTTACTTTATGCATAATTTATATACAAGTCAATAATAATCATATTGACTATAGTGAGACACAGTATGAAATCAGCGGAAACCTCTTGACAGAGTTGTCCCTTTCAGCAATTAGGTAATGATAAAAAAAATTTATTAATTCAGTTTTGCACTACTCTGCAGAAGTTGCTTCTGGATCATCTTTCCTTGGTTATGAAAATGTCCCGCTAAGCAGCACCAAAGTCTTATGAAAGTCAAATTATAGCACATCTATAGCGCTTGCACCTTAGTCATAAGGCCTGACATCCTGTCACAGAATGAAACACAGTGTATTTGCTCTTAACAAATTCATATCTGCCAGTGCTTACTTTTATGACTTCCAGATAAATACAAATTGTTTAAGTATTTATTCCAGAAGTTTTCTGGAAATTGAAGTTGTCTGCCTGCTCTGCAATTCCCTGATCCCTTTCTTTTTCTTTCCCCCTTCTTTGCCTCCACCCTCTTTTTAGATGCATTATGTTTACCCTTTCCCATCCTTCCTATACCTCACTATTCCTCCATGACAAAAGTGTTAGCAGTTCCAGAATTACTTCCCTGATTTTTTAGGTGTCCAAGGATAAAGTTTGACGGGTGTATTTGATGGATGAGATAGAGAGCTAATGTGTTTCTTATTCATCAGAGACTTTACCTCTTTTTTCCTCTAGTGTCAGTTGCTCTAGTCACCTTTTTGTATTGATCTTTCTAGACTGATGACGGGGAAACTGCCAATGCTCAGTTGTTTTAATATTTTTTCAGAAAAATATCGGCAAAAAAGCTTTCTAGGGCAGTATAAGATTTTGCCACCTTTCTGATCTGCCTTGCTTTTCCCATGTATATATGAAAGGTTTCCTGCTGGAAAACTAGGGGTCTTGTGTTGATGTATCTTTTCTCTACATACCATACATTGATTTTACTAGCACCACATGGAGATTTTGAAGGGCTTTTTTAGCAACCTTCCATGTTCTGCACCACAGCTTAAGGAACAGGAGAACAGACTTCCTTTCCTTTCCCCTTTTTTCCTAGCTTCACATCTTGCTGTGAATATCAAAAATGATTCATTCTTCTAGCTGTGAGTGGGCAGTAAATAATGACAGAATTACAATTTATTATTTTGTAATGCAGAAGATCCGTGCTCTAGAGTTCTGGCATAAATGAGCTGCAATGGTGTGCTCTTGATTATTTATCCTTACATGGTGTCATTAAACTAAATCACATTAATTTTGGTTTGAGCATCAACTTTAATTTCTTTCTAGCCGTGATCGAGTTACCTCATCTTCAGAATGATTGATAGTAAAGTAAGATTAGCCTCAGCCTTAGTTTCCATGACAAACGCATGAAGATCCTCCATCCCATAGCATCCCGCTCATTACTCTGCCAAAAGTGATTTCAATGGGCAGCTGAGGAGATCTCCTTAGCATCATTACAATGTGCAGCAGCTCAATGAAGTCTGCAGTGTCACTTCAGCTAAAATAAGGAAGGGAGCAGTGAGTGAGGCAATGAAACTTCTTCCAGCACAAGCCTTTTCATTCTGGAGATCTTCCCTCAAGCCTGAGCCTTTACTACCTGGAGAACGAAACATCAGCAATTGCATTCTCTACAGCCAGCTCTGCACAGGTACACAGAAATGCAATTACCGCATCGGAGTGGGGAAGTTGCTAAATAGCCAAATGGTGAAACAGCTTCTCCTTGTTCAGGAAAGGCTTCCTTTTCTTTTTTTGTAGAAATGGTACAAGGCAGATGTGATATATCTCAGCCTATATACCTCAGTCAGTTACTCTCCCTTCCTTATTCCCTCTCACACCTACCAGAGGGCTTTCAAGAAATAGAGGCAATATTTTGTGAGATGAGAACAGTCACTTAAGTCCCCTTGCAACTTCTGGATTCATGAGTAGAAGAAGGATAATCCAGGTACAGACCAGGATCTAAGACCTATGAATGGGCCTTATGTCTCCTGTCCCAGAACTATAGTTGGTAAGTCACCAAAACTTTCTTTGCCTCTGTTTAAAATGGGCATAAGCATATTTCATAGCTACTACTGTAAAAATTCAATATATCGTCTGAGCATCCCAAAAATATGCGTGATGCAATCATGTACATTACGTTTTTAAGTTAAATATCTGTAACAATCTTTAGAAAAAAGACAGTGCATGGTGGTGGCAGCAAAGAAGGAAACTGAGGCATGGAATGTTCTGGGCAGAGAGGGTTTCTTGCCTGTCCTGCACTACATCCCATTTCTTAGTTAACTTTAAGGGCATTTGCAGTGCCCATGTGTGTCTATTTCTATCCTTTCCCATTGTCTTTAGAAACTTTAATATCCTGGCCTGAGGATATAGCCCTGGGTGAAACCAGAAACCTTAGGGAGCTAGTTGAAAACAGACTAAACAGGGAAGTAGGTTTCCCCAGCACACATTTCCTTTTATTTAGCCACAAAACCTTCACTTTTAGCAGGTTCCCTGAGTGCACATGTAACATCCCCCCTCCCCCCGCCTTCCTTTCAGCTGGACATACAAGCCCATAGTTTGATTTGTTTAACATTTTTAACCTTCGCTCCCTGCGGCTTGCTATAGGAGAAGCTATAGGACCACACTTCCTTGCCAGGGGAGGGAGGAGTTTCCAGTAACCAAAGGAAGGCATTGGATGAGCAACATGGTGCCTCTAGGGAAAGAAAGAGATGGGAACATTCATGGTCCAGCCCTTGAAGGGGAGCAAAGTATAACATCCCTGTTACAGTAGGTTTCCTGAGCCAGGCTCTTGGGATAAAGCCTAAAGATTAACCCCCCACCACCACCTGCCTGCTGAGAAACAGTGCTCTGAAGCATAAATTACGTGCTACCCAGTCCCCACTGCACAGTTATATTATGTTATATTAATCATTCAGTGAAAGGACTAGAATCCAGCTTTCGTTAGCCTCAGGTGGTGGCTGTAATTCCTAAGCCAAATGATTACTCTTTCCTCCATGGTGAATATTTTTTCTCGTTCCTTGAGAGGCAGAGTGCTGAGAGTGTGCACCTGTCGATACAGACCCGTCCTGGGCATCCTGGGGCTTAAAACCCTCACCGAGGGATGGAAGGCCTAAGCCTGGATTGCTGGGGTGCAGTGCAAGAGGGGTCCCTATGCTAAGGGTGGACAAGGACCCTCTCCTTCCCCTTTGGAGGATAGGATGTCTTTTTTCTCTTTGAAAAGAAAGACAACTAAGCCCTTACTTTGGGTCAAAGGTCTGAGCTGTGAACACTGAGCAGGGGGAAGTACATCTTTATCAGAATAAAGTGCACAGATTTATAGGAGGGAATTCTTCTGTTTTATGCAGTTCCAGTTCCCATTTCTGGTGCTCTATTATTTGCTGTGTACCTCACAGGAAGCCTTCATGTTTGACTTTGAGCCCGATTGCAGTGCCCAAGGCCCTCTTATGGATCTCCTTCATGTCAAATGCAAATACGCAAACCCTCAAGCTGACCAGTTAAGGTGTTTCTTTCCCCTTCCAGAACACCTCCCCCATCACCAGTGACCATATACGTTCATTTACAGCTCCCATATGGAAGATCCTGTCCTCATAAACACCAGCGAGCACACTGTGGGTATCTCACAGGACTTACGTCAGTGTTTCTGACAGCAGAATTAGGTCCAAAGGGCTTTACATCATTTTGCTTGCAGTTAGGAAAGCATAAAAATGAAATGTAATTACATATATGTACATGAGAAAGCAGAGATGGCAATCATTTGTACATTGACAAGTGATTGAAAGAGGGCGTCCTTAATTTTTAATTTTTCTCCTGGTATTTCTTCCACACATGCCACTTCCAAACACAGTTGCAAGTATTGAAGTCCTTGCTGTAAAGAGCCTGCCACAAGCTAATGTCGGATAAATCAGAAGACGTTAGATTATTTCTTTTTCTCCTCCACCTACCATAGTGATAAGACCTAAGTGATGCTCAGGTCCTTCAGGCACACCTGCTAATACCATTTTCAGTTGTGTTTTCAGATGACATAAGCATAATGATACCAAATATTCCTGTCTATAGTATTTGCACTCCATTAATGCCTGAACGTCCAGCAGTTCCAGTCTAGCAAAAGAGACTCTGTCTGAGAAATTTGTAGTCTAAACAAGCAAAGATGGAGGAGCTATTTCAAGAGACCTTGCTGAGGGATTAAGTGATGTCAGACTTTCTGGCAGGAAGCCTGTGGGAGGCCGGGGAGCCGAACCGAGGGCTGCAACCCCCCGGCAGCATCAACCTCCAAATTGTTCTTTACCTGGCTAAATGAAAAGCAGATGGAGTTAAGTTTAGTTAAAGTAGACAGTCATGACAACAAAGAGCTCTCATCTAATCACCCCGCGGTAGTAGGGCTGAAAATGTAATCAAGTTGTTTTCTATAAATCATTTTCACAAGATAAGAGGCCTGGCTATCCAGCATGGCTCACTGAGTGTTTACACTGTAAACTTTCCTGCCCTCAGCACTACCCCTTTGCTCTGAATTATTGCTTAAACGCATTTAATCATGAAATGTAACAGTCGGATAATAAGAACCCTGTAAACTTCCCCCTCCTTTCCTTTTAAATGAAATTATATACTGGTAGTAAAAACATGATTATTTGAAGGTTGCGTTTATGAGAATTCTTACCCTCTGAGGAGGGCGGTGAGGAAAAAAGAATTAAAAATTTTACTTAATAGAGAAAACAGCTTGTGGAAATAATTACACAACTTGTGAGCCCTGCACAGCATCTGTGTTTAACAATGTTATATTCAAGCCTGTAGAAGCAGGCAAGCAGTCTGTCTTTCAGACAGTGGAATATATAAAGTGTCTCAGTTATAGTACTAATTTACTAACATATTGCCAAGATAAAGTGATTGAATCTGCTGACAAGAAGAGAATGGGGAGGACACCGAATACGTCTATTGTAATGAGGAACAATAATGGGCATAGCAGTTTATTAACAAACTCCACAGGTCACTGCGCAGCAATAGCACTGAAGCAGTAAAAGGGAAATTCAATCATGTTCTGTTAGAGCTCGCAGCATGCACTGAACCTCCTCATTAGGTGAGTTCATAGTCCTCCAAACTGGAAAGGTCACCTGTCGATGGGAGAGAGAGGGAGCGGAGCTTTGCTGCTTCAGCTGCACTTCAGCCTGGCTCCAGCTCGCATTCAGCCAGCTCTTCTGGTTTCCTCTGTTTGGGGTTTTTGAAGATTTTCAAGATTAACACACTTTGGTTTACAGTCCATGTCCCCAGTCAGCTCTGGGATCTTACAGGCTGGCCAGACCAACAGCTTTTCCTGCAGCCCCATTCCCTTACGTTGAGGGCAACTGAAAAGAATGATTCGTTCCAATATTAAATAAACTCCTGTCCACTCAGGTCACTGCCTTAGCCTCGGGAGGATTTAAAGTAAATAAAGGTGTTGGATAACAGTGCATTTTTTACTTAGTTTGTTTAAAGATGTACGTTGTTTTCCTGGAAAGACAAAGCACTTTCCCTTAATTCGAGTTCTTCCATTTCAGTGATGCTGGAAAAAGGTGATGTTTGCCAGACAGGCCTGTTTCCTGCTGCCAGCATCTTCCTGACAATGTTTGAATGACTTCAGGGATGGACATGCCCCAGAGCCGCCCTGCAAGCTCAGGTCTATCAGAAGGCAGAAACAGAGTTGGTACTTATATGAGCTTATACGACCCCTCTTTCTAACCCAGCGGTCATTTTAATTACACAACTTGCTGCATGGAGCCCTTGAAGCATGGGCAACAGAAGCAAAACAGCAAAAGAAAGGGAGCTATTTTAACAGTTAATTTTGTGAGGATTTAGATGCTTGTCTCATTTGGTATCTAGCACCTTGTGTCTATTTAAATAATTGATTTGACATCTAAAAAGCCTTAGTTAAACCCATTTTAAAAGACTATGTTAATGAAATTCAGCCCATGAAACAGCCTTGTTTGGTACAGTAATTTCTATTTTCCACTCCTACAGTTTGAAATCTGACAATGCTGCAACAAACAAACAGCAGATGGGATCATAACAAGGCTTTTAGAATAATGAATACCTGTGATTCTGCAGTGAGGCTCAGCCTCTGCCCTTGGATGGCATCTAGGGTCCTCGTAATGCCACTAAAAAAGTAAGGCAGATGATTGCTGTTTTTCTCACACACAAGTGAAATACTGTCAGTATAGTGTGCAGGAGTATGCTTATGTTGTATATCAAAGGCAGGCATTTGTTTGAGCCGGAGGAGAGGGGGAGAAAGGGAAGTTGCATGAAGATGTCAGCACAGCACTGGGCCAGAGCTGTAAATCCTGAGGACGGGGTTTATGAGACGGGGCTCGGTGCTGCGTTACAAGCTCCCAGGGCTCCGGGCAGCACACAAAGGGGCCTGAGAGAGGACTGGAGTTAGCTTCGAGTACAGATGGAGTGAGCTTGCCTCTGTCCAAAATCTACAGAGTCTCTGTCATCCTGCCAAGAAGAAAGGAAGGAAATGTTAATAGATGCATCAAAGTCCAGTCCACGCAAGCATCTCCCTGGGGTGTCAGAGCAGCTGTGAGAAACACTTCCCGTGATCATAGTCGTGTAGGGTTTCATTCCATCCTCACGGAGCTGTTTGTAGGTTTTATCCCAGGAAGATTTCATAAGAAAGGTGTATTTGTTCTAGCCAGCCAAAACCAGGGTCTTCTCCCCAGGCCTCCTGGCCCACGGTAACAGCGTGAGTTTCCCCTAGCCACTCTGAGTGATCTCCTGGGTCTTGCCTTCTTGACTACTCCTGCATCTTAACTTCCCAACTGCCTGAACCCCAGCAGTGCAGAGCACCCATGCCTGGGGACCCGGTGGCTTTTGGGGCACAGGGTCAGGCCCCCTCAGCCAGGGATGAGCCTATGATGGGCTCTATCACCTGGCAGACATGCACTCTGCAAGGCACCAGGTCAGCTCCACCGGGCTGTCTTCCCAAGACCCAAAAATTGCCTGAATAAACAATGGAAACAGCAAACTGTCCAAGGTGACTCTTTGCAGGTTTGCAGACGTACCTGCCCTCCCCTGGGGGGAATTTAAACAATTACAGCAGGCAAACTGGGCTGCTCAGCTAAAAATTCTCTGGGAGCGTGCTTAGGCTGGCAGCTAAATTAGAGGGAATGCATCTCCCTGCATTACTAGAAGTAACAGACTTGCTTTTTTTTTAATTTACTTTTACTATTTCCTTTGCAAATTGTTAGGCACTTCTAAACACAAACCGGTTTTGCCTTTTCAACTTTCCTCACATTACAGCCCAGCTAACTCCATTAGCAAATAAAGTAAATAGCCAAAGCACTTATGAAAGTCTAAATTCCCTGAAGGTAATAACTGTATAAAACACATGGGAGTTGTTATTTCAAGGCAAGGAAATGGAAAGCTTTTAGTTTATCATTAAGCCGGCTTAGTATTTTGGTAGGCCTTGGCACTATTTATTAACAATTTATAAAGTCAGACCGGGGTGAGTCTACGCAAGTGATACATATTTTTGTACGGATATGCAGCACTTGTGCTATTTGTACTGAACTCCATGTAAACAGTGCTTAATAAGCTCTGACTTGGCTTTTCCCATGAAACAGTTTGCCTGTGTGGAGCGAACTCAAGTCACTGCAAGTTCCTGCAAGAATTCCCCTTCAATGCAGTAACAGTGTCAGGAGGCATCTTTCCAGGCTGCCATTAGTCCAGAATTCAATATTTAGGAGCAATTCCAGTATGAGGAGCCTCTGAGCTCTCACAAAAGGATTGGAAGGTGTTATATCCTTATGCAGGAAGGATCAGGGATGAATGAGTAAGAATGAAAAACACCCCACAAAGGAGAAGAACAAGACACTGTCATAGATGTGATCTTATAGGAACCTAAGTGCCTCAGCTTACAATGCAATGCCATGCAGGTTCCACCTTTTGCCTGACATATTTTCTAGCTCTAGCCTGACTTTTCTGGCCCCATCTTTTAGTCCTTCCGTTCTTCATTTCCCTGAATGCTCTTTCATTTTTGACAGTTCCAGTGTTGCAGTGGTTAGACCACCTGTTCGTTTCATATTTTATCTTCTTGTTCTTTCATCACTGGTATCTGACACTAACTCCTTCATGCTGATAGCTTTCTGTGTCATCACTGTTATATTCCTTAGAAGAAGATGTTCCATGCCCTAAGCAAAGCAGAGATGATGAATTGGTGTCTCAGGCACAAGCAGATACCTTGTCCCCTATATTAGTTCTTTTAATGTATTTGCAATGCTCAGCAAAACTGTGAAAATGTAGTAACAAAACCTCAAGTTGGTTGTCCATACTTCTGGCACCAGTTAGTAAGGTTGGTGCTTTTATTTAGAAAAACTCTGCTTAGGAGATGGCCACTTGAAGCCTCACTCACTCTGTTGTGTACGTGCCATCTCAGGGGGGACGCTGGGCAGACACCAGGACATGCACAGCAGTTTCCTTCTGGCGTTCCTGCAGTGCTCGTGTGCTTTCTATAAGCAGCCGCAAACTGGCTGGCATTGCTCAAAAATCTACCAATGTACAAATGCTCATGACACCAAATTTCTAGCAGTGGAGATGTTTACATTAATGTTGTCCTAAGTACAACCAGACTGGCATTTTTAAGGTTTCTTCCTTGATATCTCACTATTTTCTACTCACTAACTCCTCTGATAGTCTAAGGACATCTTGATTCTTTGATTCTTCAGTTAGAGACATTCACCCATTCGTGGCATCATGCAGCACAAGACGCTCTGGGCTTGAGTCTGCAGGCAGTCTCTGTCAGTTTTCTTGGTCACAATGCATGCTACTGAGACAAATGCCCTTCTCCAGAAAGTGCAGGGTGGAATTGACTTCTACAGAACCATTTTTTGTGTGCGTGGTCAATTTGCTGAGGTTCACCTCCTGATTTTGGAGGAACGAGAGCCCTAGGAATGGATGCATTGATGGTAGGTCTGAGAGACAATATTCTGGGATTACATACAGATTTAAATGAAACAAAAAGGCAAATCAACAGCCCATAAGCTTCCTGTTTCAGATTATTTCATTTCTCATTCTTTCCACTCTGTCCGTAGTGGGACTGTTCAAGCCTGAGATGACAATTATGAACAGCAATTAGTGGAATATGCTGCCTGTTAACTTTGTCACAGCCTCTGTTATGAAACACACTCTTCATATATGAGGAAAAACTATAATGATTTAGTATCTGCCGTCTGCCAGCGCTTCTGCAGTAATCCATTTCAGAAACAAAAATTGAAGTGACATAAGTAGAGGGAGGAAAAAACCCAACCCTGTTTGTGCTTCCCTTCCAACAGGACACTGCAAAGGCAGGAGTTATCTCCTATATGTTTAGGTGTAATACAAAATTTGTTTCTATTACAAATTTATATTTTAAAAAATCTATTTTTAGAAAGGTATTGCAAATTTGAATTACAAATAGAATTAGAAATTTGTAATGTAGAAATTTCATCCTACATCACTCATTGCCCATTTCTCTCCAATGACTGCAAAAGGAACCAAGATGATTAGCTCAGAGGTAGAGATGTTCATTGTAAGTATTTCTGTTTGGTCACAGGCTTTCCACCTTCCAGTGAGATGGAAATGACTGGACTGAATTTATTGAAAGCAGACTGTCTTCTGCTGTTCATCTCTGTTACTAACATATAGTAAGACTGTACCAAGACTGTTCCACCAGCCCCTTCTTCTCACGCTGAGAACTGTTGTGGTTTTGTTGATTCCCTTTCTTTATAAGAATGCCATTTGTAAAGTAACTCTCAGTTTGCTTGTAAATGAGTTTATTTCTTTTTGTATTGGTACCTTCTAAAAGATTGTATTCCCCCTAGGGAACAGAAATATCCTTCACATTTCTTTTCCGATCTACTGTGCTAAACACACTTTTTCCTTTCCTTTACTTGTTCAAGGTCAGGTCTAGATCCAGGCATCTGTTTTCAACATCATATTTTGCATGATCCTTCTCAGATTACACTCTGTGGGAGCAAGAGTGGGTGGGATGTGAACAGTTCACAGAGTATTTAAAGAATAGGTTACACCTTTCTTGCTTGTTGTTACAGCCAAGTTCCTAGAAATCTCTCCATTTCCAGCCTAAAGACAAGAAACCACTTCCTTTGGAAATGTTTGAAAATATGGATTGCTTTGGTACTTAGCTCTTTACTGCAAATGTCTTCCTGATAAAATATCACAGGCTTTCCATGAATGCACACAGGCTAATGAACTCCAAGCTTGTTCAAGTGCAGGAGCTGGATTATCATGATTGGTTGATGATTTTACATCTGTAGGCTAAAAGCTACGTAATTTAGTGTTCACAGGAGATAAATACCTATGGCTCTGTGTCCGATTGCTTTGTCAGCCAATACGACATGCGTATTTTTGGGTGCAAAGATATGGCACACAAGGCCAGTCACTTCTTTTCTCTGTGCTTCCCCTCTACTAGTAGATGCAAGAATGACCATCTAAACCTCATTAATATTGAGTTCTTTACAGTGCTCTGGTGTTTAGGGATAATATTCCGGTGTTCAAATCCCCATCAGAAAGAATACTAAGCCTTACATTAAAAGCCTGAAAAGGATCTTTATCTGGATAAAGAATTCATCCCAAAGTTGACTTGATTTCTTTGTTAGATGAATTACACCATTTTCTCTTGACCTGCAGATTTCTTCATGTAATTCTACATTTCATAATTTTCCCCACTTTCTACTGTTCATCCCTGTACATAGAATTAGAAGGCCAACCTTGTGGCAGTGCAGTAGCTCCATCCACCATGTGCCCCTTTTCTAAAAGAGGACTTTGGTGGTGGTTTTTGCTAGCTAGAGGAAATTCACATACCACCTTTATATAAGAAGTGTTTGCTTTTTAAGCCTAGCAAACTGCTTGAAAATCTTGCCCCCCTGAGTTAAAGGGGGATGAGAAAGAGGAAACAGGCAGCAAAATCATTGCTAAAGGGCACAGTTGCTGTTAGGTTGGCAGATCCTTGAGATAGGATAGGAACTCGCCTTAGGCATACAGTTTTTTCCACAGTTAGTTATACACAGAATTAAGCTCAGAAGTGCTACGCATAATCATTGAAAAACAATGTAATTGACTGTCCCTTTTCTGTTGTTCTCTGACCTGGAGAGGTGAGCACCCTCTGTGCTACCACCAGCCCTGCAATGCTCCTGGCACCAACACTGGGACGCTGAGAAGGGACTGGGGTCCCCCCGCAGAGGCACAGAACCAGCTTTACCATGGACACTTCCCAGTCCATACGGATCAGGTAGGAATGGTCAGATCCAAAGGGAGTGAGAAGTAACAACGAGAAGTTTCAAATGAGCAAAAAAGCTTTTAAGACTCTCCTGGCCTTCAGAGCAGCCACCTGCAGCGCTGCCTCCAGCCTGCATCCCTGCTCTGCAGGGCTGGACGCGCTGGCCCTCGTGTGACCCTCTAACCACAGTCCTTCTGGAGGGGAGCACTGCACACTGTCCTACGCTGATTTGGCATTCATTTACCCCAATTCTCCTGCTGGGCGGGTCATATCACGTTACAATAGTTCTGTGTAGACAGGTCAAAGTACTGCTCAATATTGCAGATTCTTCTGAAGTCTGTTGCACTAAAGAGGGGAAAAGATACAAACTGCAGTGCAGTTCAGCAACACAAATATCCTGCAGTGCCTTTGCTGGGACTGAGAGAAATCCTGCCAGGTAGACACTGACTTCCAGTCCCCCTTTCCCACTCTGACATTTCTAGTTTGACCAGAATAGTCATTAAATTATTACGAAGGGCAAAGGGATTCCTGTAAGCGTTGATCTATATTTACATGAAATTCTATTGTGAAAGAGGAGTTTTTTCAGACTAGAAATCAACTGTCCTCACAGTGAAACAATTTAACCCTGGAGTGGGAGAGGTGGAGAAAGGGGAAAAATATTATTTAGCTCCAAGCTCAGAAAAATATTTACTAATCTTACACTGTACCGTCTCCTCTGCTACCTCTTCCCCCATTTGCCTACCATTACTGGCAGACCTGTTTAGATGACAGGTTTCACTTTTTTTTTCTTCCTGTCCTGTAATGTCATAAACAAGAACTTCATCAGGAACCCCCACTTGATACACTATATACATTAATATATTATATATACACTATATACAATAATACTTTGTATATACATTATATATAATAATAATTGAGTGGCCTTCAGGGTTTCTAAAAATGCCACCTCCCGCGTTGTTATTGGCTGCAGTATCTTTTGTATGAAATGTTATGACTCTGTTTTGCAGCATATATTGGGTCCTGGGAAGGGAGAAGAAAGGGAGGAGACATGGGCACTTTATGGCTTTTTAGGCAGAGCCTCTAATTACCAATAATGTAAGACACTGTAACATTTGAGACGGCCGCGGTAAGGACATGAGAAGATCCTCTCTGCAGTATTTGCGGGTAGCTGAGCAGATGTCTGACTGCTCTCTTCTGCTCCACTCTCAGGCAGATATCTTTAGACCCTCGACTAATCAATACTAACCACGTATGCCACCTGCCAGACATACAGATTACACATTAGGACTGGCACTTTCAGCAGGGCTGGCTGAAGTTGCACACAACTTGTGCCTCTGGAAATCAGGCGGCTCAACACCCAAAGCTTCCTCTGAGCACAGGGAGATCCTGTGACTTGGGAACTCGCTGCAGTAGCCAGCGTACGGTGTTTCAGGCTCCCCGCCAGCATCAAAGGAGTGACCTGGTTCCCAGAAGGTTTCCACACATTTACAGCTGAGGTGTCCTGTAATATCAGGTCCTTCAAATCTATGTACTGCTCAGATAAGCCACCAACAGAAATACAAATAGGTATAATGACATTTCTGTGACAGTTCTCTGTTTCCGCAGGTAAGGTGCGGAAGAGCTGCCTGCAAATGGTACATATGAAGCTCCTAAATCTACAATCTGATCTAAGAATAACCTTGATGATGTCCCCTCTTAAAGAAGAGCTTACACCTTAAAAAAATAAATATCATTTTTGAATACATTTGAGAGCAGAATTAAAAGACTAAAATTTATCTAAAGTCCTTTCAACCCTCAGCTTTTCATTTTTACTAATTTTATGAGACATTTATATCCCTGCACATTCTGCAGAGAGATAAGCATTTTTTATTACATGCTGTAGTTTACAGGATCATTGTTCAAACACACCAACATTTCCATAAATGTGAGAGCCCAGAATTTCTTGTTTAAAGGTTTAATAACTTCATTTACTATAATACTCAAATTTTACAGTGCACATTATGTGCAATTTTGAAGCACTGCATAAAATATTTATACCATGCTTGGATGTGACAACTACATTTGTGATTAGAGTTTTATTCCTGTTAATTATAAATCAAACATGCAGGGGTGATTGCTTCTTTTTTTCCTTGGCAAGAATATCTGCAATAAAACTCTCTTTGCTCAGAGTCCGTCTGACAGCTCACCAGTAGCATCAACCTTCAAATTACAAAGAAAATTCCCTTATAAAATCCACAAGTTTTTATTCCACAGTTTCAAGGTCCCTTGGTCTCCTTCAGGCCTACCACTTGACTTTGGCTTTGCATAAATTGTAGAGCCCCATCTGAATGGAGTTCCTGACAGGTAATGGCATCATAACTCTATCGGTACTCTTCTAGATTGCCCAGTTTGCCTGCTAAAAGCTGTCTGCGGCTCAGTCATCAGCAATACTGTTCATGTTCATGCAATAATACCCTGACACAGGTAGCAAAGTGAAGTCTATAACTGCGTTCCACTGAAAACTAACCTACTTGCTTTGCTAAATAAAGTAGGGATTGCAAGACCCTCACCTTGAATAGGAATCTTGACTTTCATTCTGCCAACCCTGACAGCTCAAAAATGGCCATTCCATCTCTTTCTGTGAGTATCTGAAGGCCATTTAGCCCTCTTAACACAAATAAGTCATTTTCTGTTGCTATCCTGCAAGTTAAGAGTTGTACACTCATGTAACTTTACGGTCTGTTCTCCATTTATAAGTATGACTGATTCAACCTAACAGAAATGCAAACTGCTCTATAAATTATAGAGAATGGCATCTGTGACAATGCTAGTGTACTTGTTTTAAGTCAGCTGTACTCTTCTGTGCTGTCTTCAGTCCTGTTGCTCCTTGCTCAGAGCGTACACTGGCTCTACATCTTCACACTTGTACAGCTGCAGAAGAAATTGTTTAGTCAGATTTGATTTTTTTAATAAACATGTACAAATGGACCATCATATACTCACTGGTGCTGAATAGCAAATACATAATTAATGTCACAGTGCTAAAAGTCTTCACAGTACATGTATGTAAGATTGAATGTCGTTATTTTAATAGCACAGAGTGTTTTAATACAGCATTGAAACTTCAGCTGAATCCCTCATCTCTTAGAAGCCAACTGAAACTTTTGTTCTTTGTGAGGTTGAATGTCCTATTATTATAGGACATAATTCTATTAGAAAAATAAAATCCTAAGATGAACTTTTAATGGGAGTTCCCATTTAGTGATATGAATTTTGTTCCTAACTGGAATTTGTTAGTCACTCATTTAATTACTGGATATATCTCACTTCTCTTTTTCAGTAACAAATTCTGCAAAGATACTGATTTAAAAAATTCAATGAATGATTTTGGCACATAAATCATTCATCAGCACTTCGCTATAGGTATTTTTTACTTCAAAATCAAGATACCAGTTGCTTTGATTGGAAACATGAGCTTCTGTAACTTAAAAAGTTTCTGAACCTTGATTGGATAAACCAAACTCTTGTACCATGGGTCATAAACAGATATTAAATAAAAAGCTCATTAGCACTTACGTGACGCCTTGATGGATTTTTTTCCCCAAATATTGTTTTAGTGTTACTGTAAGCCAGAGAAAGGACAGTAAATAGGTAGCTGATACAGGGATACTCCTTTCTGTATTCAAATATATTAAAAAAGATTAAATTCCATTTTTTATCCTTTTATGGCTAAAGAAAAAAAACCCTGCACAGCAAACATCACCGTTTTTTAAAAAATTATCAAGTGGTCATTGATACATTGAGAATGATTTGGGCAATCCAAAGAGTAGTCACTAGTGAAACTGCCTCATGATATAACCACAGTCTCCCTACCCTATTATAGCAGTTTTAGGCTGAAATTTCTTGAGTCTTAAATAACTATGCAAATGGGAACACCATGCTCATTGCAAGTGTTTGACCAAAATTCTCTAACGCAAATCAATGATCAAGACTGTGCTGCTTTTCAGCTTGTTTTAGGAACTGGTTTTACTCAGTCTCTGGAATAGCATGTATTGACATAACTCATTGAACCAACTTTGTTCTTCTCGGTCTCTGAAATAACAAGTCAGCAGTGGATTGTAGATTTATGAGCAAATAGCTATACGGTAGGTATGGCTGCGTCAGAGTATAGATATGCATTCCTTTAAAAAAAAAAACAGCCTGTATAGAAAGAAAGGAAATAAATAACCATTAATTAAAACAGGTATCCCAGAAGGAGCTAGCTCCACAAACTCTCCTTTAAAAGCATGATGTGTGATAACTTTTGATCATCAACAAAGACACCAAAATGCAGCATTAACACTGCATTTTGAGTCCCCAAGCCCAAGTTCAATATGAAAGCTTTATTTTTATAGAGAAATCTAGGTGTAACTTCTTGATTTGCTAAGTCAATATTTTACAGACAAAACTTCTACTCAGGAAAAAGAAAAGAGAATCATGAAAAACATAGGCTTGAAGGGTTATTTTGAAGTGTTAAACCAAGGTAACTTGCAGGTGAAGCAATCCCAGCTACCTGTGCAAGGAACGCACCTAACATAATCTCACTGATAAAATCAGAACAGAAAGTCTCATACCTGGCACGTAAAGAGACTGAATTTTCTGCTCTCCTGAAAGCAACCCCCCCACTGTTGTCAGAGGTGATTACACCAGCTAAGAAGTGGGGGTCACAGCCCCCAAGGGGTGCAGTATTCGCCGGCCGCGGGGTTCAGGGAAGCAGCAAAGATGGTTGTACCCTTCCTGCCTCCAGGCAGTGCCGGGAGCTGTGCCTTCATGGGAGCCCAGGAGGGCCCCAGGTTACAACCCATGCTTGCTGTTGCCCCATGGTGATGGGTTTTGTTAGGGCTCCCTACACACATGCAGACTGGGGGACAGCCCTGCAAGCCTGCCCCAGGATTTTCCTCTTCCACCTCCTGCCCCTGCCTATGCTGAGCAGTGCCCTGGCTGAGGAGAGCATCTCAATAACGTGGATTTTAACTGGGGAAAGGGGTACAGAAGTGTTTTAGAACAAAAAAAAATTTAGCATCATCCAGGAGGTATTTCCTGGCCGTTGTGCTGTTGCTTAGCATGGACAGATCTCACCTTCAGTAAGTGTAAAACTGCTGTCCCCACTGAGGTCAGAGTTATGCCAGTTCAAACCATCTGAAAATCTGATTTGGTCTCTTAAAGCTGCCATCCCAACTTATATTAAGGGGAATTAATCAAGAATGTGTTCTGTGTCTGGGGACCAGAAAAGATCATGAAAACTGAATTCACTGAACTTAAAAAGGACTCTTTACAGCGTGGAATTGTCCTTGCATTTATTTCATCTGGGAGCTGTTGCCGCTATGCTGTGAAAGGTCAGGATAATGACAACAGCACGGGATTTTACCCTCTGTTCATGTTTCCAGCTCATTCATAATGCTGAGAAAGAGTGAACCAGTTCTTACACAGCTGGGGAAAGAGTGTTAGCTACAGAAAACAAGGGATTTTGCATGGTGGTTGTATGTTATTCTGGGGATTAAATGCTTGAAGAGAAACTTGTAGCCCAGGTGTCTCTGGGTGGGTAGAAAAATGACAAGTGCAATTGTACTGAGTTCCAAGTGCATGTCATTCTGAGAAAACAGATATGCATATCATGACAGCTGCAGCACTAGAAAGCAGGGAAATCTTACAGTCAGGGAGCCAGGTTGATCTTCTGCTTTCCCTTGCGGAGAAGAAAGTCAGTTCTTAGGACAATTAATGCCTGGATTTCTAAAAAAATAACTATATTATAGAAGAGAACAAAAAGAGTCTCTTCAATGTTTAAGTAATTAACATTGAAAGTATTGAGGCAAGCAATAGAATAATGGATTTCTGAGTCAGTTGTGATATCAATTATTCTGGTGACAACAGAGGAAAAGGAGGAGGATACTGAGTGTTCAGACAAGCTTCACTGTGATGTGAGCATGACGGCTCCCGGTCCTGCCTAGCAAAAGCCACAGCTCCAACTAACTCCTCTAAACCAATACCAGGTAGGATTTCCCTTTAATCAAAAGTTCATACATTTAAGTTTCTTCTGTCAGGAAGGTGAGTTGCACGATCAAAAAATGGTGTGCTGTCCAGAAAAGAGCAAGTTCCCTAAAGGAGACTAGTGTTAGTGAGGAGAACACTATCAGTAGCATGAATCTGAGCTGTGCCCCTGCTCTGCCCTCACCCCGGACCTGCCTGGGTGTCAGCAGCAGGGCAGCTCTGCGGCGGAGCACCCATCGCCTGAAGTTACCCCCAGACAGGAGGACAAAGTGGAGCCGAAGCAGAGAAGGATCTGAAGATAGTCTGTTCTGCTAAGACTTGAAAAAAACACGACAGAGAACAACGACCACCAAAATAACCCCAAACAAAAACAATCCAAATCTCTTGACCTTTTAAGTGGTGGGTTAAGGATAAGGGGAAAAAAGCCAGCAGAACCTACTGGTACTTACCGTCTACCAATTTACTTGCCAGCAGGGTAATTTTGCCAGTGATTCCTAAATTTATCACAAGTGCAAAGTGCTGGACCAAATCCTCTTCATGGGGACACTTTGTTTTCCCCAGTTCTGGCTACCAACCAAGTTTTGGCTAAGCTGTTTCTTCTAACTCCCTTTCAGAGAGCTAAAGCCCTAGCAACAGCCATTAAAGCAATGTGTGCTCAGCCCTTGAGAAAGGGAGGACGCATGTGAGCTCTTCAGTTCATATTTAGAAACCTCACTTCAGTCTCCAAAAGACTCTTGTTATTCTACCCAGCGAGTCCGACCTCCCGCCACACTGGTCAGCACATTGTGTTCTTTCCTCCAGCACGGCGGTCCTTTGTTTTACGTAAAACAAGCATCCGCGGTGCCAATGCTCTGCAGCATCACGGGGGCTGTACAGCGAGAGCTGCTCACCTCTGCAACCCCTCCGTGCACCTCTTTGAGTCTGCATTTCAGGCCCTCTGAAAAGGAGGCTACAAAGTAAAACAGTGCCTGTGAGAGCAGACCGCACGTAGAGGCTGATATAATTTGTATGACTGTAAATGCAGGAGTCTGTTTTTCACATATTGCACAGAACAAATCATTGAAAGGCAATGAAAATAAACACCTCCAAATAACATTTTTGTTCTGTATGAAAACATCTCCGTTGCAGCTATTTTGATAACTGAAACCTGCAGCAATATTTTTTTTTTTTTCCAAAGAAAGACCATTTCAGGCTAATGTGGTTTTGTCTCCAAACTCAGAAAAAGGAGGCAGAGACCTCCCGTTACTTTTCACCAGCACAGTATTCAGTGCTTATTAGTAAATCAAAATGAACTGTCCCGTGATTTTGCCATTTCCATTATTAGACCTCAGAGGAAAGGACCCCCTGGCTCTTTCTGTAGCACCTTACTTTCCTACAGCATTGATCAATCAGATAGCAGTGATGAAGACTGGCCAAAGGATAAACCAGAATACCTGTCCTCATCTGGGTCCATTGTTTGACCATGACATTCCCATAAAAGCAGCGGCCTGCTCTAGTCCATGTCGTACCATTATGCTCTTCTGGGTTTTGCATCTGCTGCCCCTGTCTGCTCCTCAGGCTTCGCAATGCAAAAGGAATCTTATTCATAGTTGGTCGAGTTATCCAAGTACATGTCAAGTTAGTGCTTGTTCATCCAGCTAATACAGTTCCTAGTGTCAGCCTATACAAAACAGAGGTTCT
Organism: Fregata magnificens; assembly: GCA_013389945.1. Taxonomy (NCBI): domain Eukaryota; kingdom Metazoa; phylum Chordata; class Aves; order Suliformes; family Fregatidae; genus Fregata; species Fregata magnificens. The sequence continues at coordinate 263,773 of WAAD01032031.1, forward strand.
GAGAGGGCATAAAAAGGCTGGCAGTTTAGGAAAGCAACAACCCTCTGATTTCTGACACATGGCATCTTGTGACACAGAGGAGTAATACGCAGTCTGGGAAGGGACTTTATTAGAAAGTTAATAGTTTGTTTCAACTTGCCTTTATAAAGAAGAGGCATTGCTGGAATGGAAAGCCCTCTTCGACTTCTGTTTCTCCTCTGGAAATTTACCCCAGTAAGAACATCCAGGCAAGTAGTTTCCTTGATGCTTACCATGAGCTTCCCTTTTGTGGCACAATTTCTTCTTAACGGTGTAAGTTATTGACACCCATGGAAATGGTAACACACTTGTTTCAGACCTCCCCCAGACCTATTAGTTTTTTAATGAAGAGTGCAGGATACTAAAAGAGTGTCTCAACACTAGAATTTGAAAGTCCTGATCTAGCCTGTTTAAAGTTAATTGAAAAAATTCCAGAGACTGAGGAGGAACTGGCTGGGCTATTTAATCTTCTACTGTCACTGTCTAGAGTCAAGAATTGCTGTCCATCATGTGTTACCAGAATACAAATTGCACAGCTGGAAAAGTAAATGAAATCTCAAAATATGTGAGTTGCCAAAAGATTCCATGAGAAAATTTAAGAATAGCTATTAACTGCAGAAGTCTCAAAATCCAAAACTCTCCTCCATCTAATGAAAAAACTGTATTGGTTCTTTCCTCCCTTTTATACCGAGTGGCTTTAAAAAACTCCAGGAAGCTGGTGGGGAGGGGGAAATGTCCACATGCACACACAGCTTCAAGCTTATCTTTTTGTAAAATAATTAATTACTTCAAATTCATCCCCTGCAGCATGACCCAGCTACCCAGTAACAGGGGTTACTCTGAGTAGGGGGAGTGAATGAGTTTCCAGTGCTTGACTGCTTCTTAATCATAATCTGTGCACAAAATGCCTTCAAAAATCTGTTTTACTTTGCATTGTGTTCTCTGTTCAGAATGAACAATCCATTCAGCACCAAATTGGTACCTGAGCAAATGAGTCACAAAAACCACCAAATACAACAGTGCAGACATTTAAAGCAAAAAAAAAAAAAAAATCAACATATTTTGAATGTTGAACACAAAGGCATTCATTGTGTTGTTTCAGAAGCACAAATAGAACCTTACCTTTTCAGGTTACTAATTCTGGGGAAAAAAGAAGAGGGGAAAAAAAAAAGCAAATACGTTAGCTCATATATATGCTCTGTTTGTATGATCACAGTGTTAGCTCTTAATCCGTGGCTTTTCCAGTTATATTTCAAGAACAAAAATGAAGTTTCAAGCATCTGACAGTTAACTGTGGAAGTCTTCCCAAAATTAACCACTAATGCTAAAATACATACATCTTACCTGTGTAATTGTATGCAGCACACCAGATGATTTAGGAGTGCTACTTTTCACAATACGTCCCTTCGAACAGTATTTCTTAGATATTAATGGGTAGTATTACTTTGCTTAAGAACTCAACTTTTCTCAAGAGCATCATAAAAAGCATCACCTTTGTTGCAAAAGGCATAGCAGACCATTAACAGTGTTTTCTCATTCCTTGCTAGCTGAAGTAAGCTAACCGATGTGTTACAATTATTTTACCTTTGCTCCCATTTAGCTCTTTATTTTTTCCAAAATGTCAATCAGATTTGCATTGCTTGTATTCAAGATGCTAATAATAGCTCACAGACTGGAAGAGAAGTCTCATGTCAGGCATGCAAACTCATTTCTAAACAGACTACAGCCCATCCCAGACTAAGTGACAGCGTACAGGTTATATCACTATCCCATCTTCACATACACAGAAAAATGGAAACATATGAGCTCTACCTGGAATCATAAAACTTGACTCGGTGGATTGCACAGGAGTATATCCTTTAACACTGATTTTGGTCAGAAGTTATACACCATAGAGAGCAACTCACCAAAGCCTGAGCTGTAAGTAGAGTCCTAGGAGTTTTCTCCATAAAGCTACTTCATCCCATTGCTTTCCCCGGCAGGAGCTGAGCAGAAGCAAGAGAAGACAGATCACTTCTCGCCCCAGGGCTACTGTTCTCCCTTTCCTATGAGAAATACCGGAAGGCCCCCGGTGACCATCCTGACAGGGCAGTGCTTTAACGACAAGTCATGTCACTCTGCTTAAGGAAGCTCAAAAGATCAAGAGGGGTTAAGAGGGGCCGTTACCTACTGAAGGAGTCGGAGGACAGAAGAGAGGAAAGGTTTTCAGGAGGGGAAGTACGTGGCAGGGTGGGGATGAGACCGAGGCAGCAGCTGCTGAAACACTCCGGTACGATGCTGGTTTGGAGGATACTCATGGGCCGGGGAGGGATGCACATGGCACACATGCTTTAGATGCTTGTATTTCCTTTTCTTTAAAGCCAGAATTTAGGCAATTGCTGAGCGTCTTTCAGGTTCACAGTCTATTTTCTTTAGCTTCTCTTTTTCCCCTGAGACTATAAACAGCTTATAGAAGTTTTAAACTGAGTCAAGCAGGATTTAGATGTAGAGAATGTATCAAATTACCCAGAGTAAAAAAAAAATACACTTTAGCTGGAGGATAAAAGTCTCATAAAGATCTGTCTGTATGTGTGTGCATGTGGTGCATGTGTGCGTATCTTCATGTATGTATACACGCACAGACACACTCATTTTATAAGCCCTTCAATGAGACTGGGAAGTTAACAACATTTTGAACACATCACAAAAAGCAGACCAGGAGCTGTGGATGTCATTTGCCCATCCTACTTAATATATACTCAGTGATGTTTTCTGTGTTTATCAACGTAAAGCAGTAGCATGTGAGATTAAAAAAAGAAAAGTGAGATGAAAGAAAAAAAAGAAACAGTCTAAACCATAGAATCATAGAATCATTTAGGTTGGAAAAGACCTCTAAGATCATCAAGTCCAACCATCAACCCAGCACCACCATGCCTCCTAAACCAGGCCCTGAAGTCCCACGTCTACACGTTTTTTGAACACCTCCAGGGATGGTGACTCCACCACCTCTCTGGGGAGTCTGTTCCAATGCTTGACCACTCTTTCGGTAAAGAAATTTTTCCTAATATCCAATCTAAACCTCCCCTGATGCAACTTGAGGCAATTTTGTCTCGTCCTATCACTTGTTACCTGGGAAAAGAGACTGACACCCACCTCACTACAACCTCCTTTCAGGTAGTTGTAGAGAGCAATAAAGTCTCCCCTCAGCCTCCTCTTCTCCAGACTAAACAAACACTGTATGATTATTTTCTGGAAGGAAGGGAGGAAAACACTGCAAGTAGTTCTTGCCCTCATGAGGGTTTCTTCAATAACCTCGAACTGGCAGGGGGACCACCCTTGTCGCAGGGCAGTGCAGTGTGTTCCGTCTCCAGCCAGAACCTACCCGAGGAAAACGTGCTGCCTTGGTGGGTCCTGGCCTCATTGCACTGCTTTGCTGCAGGAGGCCAGCATTACTGGTGAAAAGACATGTTGGCTCCAGGTTTATGGAAGAAGTACTGTTTAGGTTGATAGTTTAAATTCTGGAGTAAAGCCCTGAGGAACCTCCTGCGTGGAGCAGGGGTGAATATAATCAAAACACTTGCCTTGTTTCCCCATGGATTTGATTTTAGTGTTTGCAGGCTCTAATTTCTCATGCAGAGTTCCTTATTATCCTAAGGAATTCCTGTACATAACTGACCCATCTCAAGACATTGCTTTGTGTAAGCTGTCTGATTTCACACCTTCAGAAATGAAGTGCCTACACCAAGAAGGTTCACTGTATAGATTTTATATGAAAGTTATCACGTTTAACATCCCAGGGTCAACTTGGCAGGTGGTCTGAGACCTGTGTACAAGCCCTGTAGGACTGTGGAAGAGAAAGTCAATACCCAATGTGCTGACAGTGTGTCCTCCATCACGCAAACTAGCTCAGAGTGTAGCAGCATGAAGGTGGCGGAAACAAAGCTGACAAACTTAGAAGTTCTTGCTGTTGCCCTTATCTGTGGCCACCCTGTTTCTGCCCAAAAGCGGCAGTTTGTTGTCACTTTGGTTATCTGGTTACAGTCCAGCTCCTCAAACATTCACTTAACACAATGGATAAAGCAGGACTTTATAGAAGTGGGAAAGAAATGAGTAACTGCAGATGGGGAGGAGGTAATCTTTGACATCAAAGGCAGTGTACATATATAATTAAATCCTCTCAGTTACCATAGAAAATGCATGTTAAAGCATGTCAATTATTAGCTAAAGAAATGCAACACTCGTGCTGAAATGTTCCCTCCTAACACCATGTTTTAAAAATAAACATAACTGCATAAAATACGAAGTGTTCAAAGTCATGCACAGACTCTTCATTCCTAGAAATATGCAAAATTTGACAATCAAGTATGGCCCAGGAGTCTGAAGGTCTTAAACCCACTTACATATTCAACTGAGGCACTTTTGCTAAGTTGCTGAGTGAGCTGGAAACCATGCTTGGGTTTTCTGCTTGCCGTGTCCTCTCACCATGCCAAGGGTTGAGGTGGGTGCTCCTGTCAGGAGGTTTTCTGCCTGGAGTTTCTCAGGTCCCCTCTCGCATTGCAAATTCTCGTCAGCATTCAGCCTGGGGGGCTTCTTCCTCGCTTTCTCTTCTCCATGTCTGCCTTAAAAACCCTGTGGTGGAAAAAGCAAAGTGATTCACAAAGCGAGTAAGTGCAGAGGGCTTGGTGGGGGCAGCTGGGGTGCACGGGAATTTCACCCAGTCAGCAGCTGTTCCCTGATGCTCTAACTCCTTTTGGGGGATGTTGTAAAGCAGACCTCACAACATCTGCTGCTCAGTCTTGTGGGAAAGCCATAATGCGGTTGTGGTGGATTTTAAAACCCTGGTTGTTTTCATAGAATTCACGTAATCTCAACAAATACATCCAGTAATGGTGTTGTACTGTTATTTCATACCATAATACAAAGCACAGCAAATGAAAAATTTTATTAGATGATACATCCTTTACTCCTGGATTACCTGAAAAACTGAAGGAGACTCTGGAATGTTGAATTTTAATGAGATGATAAAGAATATTCAGGTTGTATTAATCATTCCAGTATTACAGCAATGAAAGCCTAACAACCACCACTAACTTTTATATAATGCTTCATTTAATATGCACCCAACATGCCTGCAGAACACTACTTTTTAAGCACATTCATACAGTGCACATTTGTAGTGAACCCTTGACAAACATTTTAACAGGATGTCAATGCCACTCAGAAGAAACCAAAAGAATAGTGCTAAAACTCGCATAAAGCTCCACACCATGTTTTCTGCAAGTCTGTATTTATTACAGAAATCCTTCCACATTTAAACATACTAACAGCCCCTTTAAAATAGTGTCAACTCCATTGAAATCATACTGAGACCCTTTCCTACACAGCTTTGCCAATGAGGTAGAACAGCCCAGGAGCCTCTGGCCATCACGGAAACGGCATCAGCCTGGTCCTGTGGGACACCTGACAGTGTGCTTAAGTTAACAGATAACTGAACTTTAAGTATTCACGTGTGTACAGTAGTGGCTTCATGTAAACACCTGGGGCTAGGGCCAGTCATCTAACTGTGCCTGGCATGAAAGAAATCTTATGGTCCTCTTAAAGCAAGCACACATTTACAAACTGCCTCTGAGCAGTACAATCTTGAAGACCAACACTTTGGCTCTGCAGGTGCCTCCAGGAGGTGGAGAAAAAGTAGTGCTTTAAGTCTTCTTATTCCATCCCTCCATGATCTGAAATGATGGACTTTCAAACTGTAAAATATTTTCCTGCAGAGAAAAGCTGTGGGGATCCAGGACTGAATGTAACCTGCTGTGGTCCTCGCAGAGTTACACTATGGGGCCAAGAAGGAGGAGAAAAAGTTTCTGTATTTGGAGGAGAAAACCTGCATCTAGTCATCTGCAGCTGCACCTGCTCACAAAACCAGATTACTTGACAGTGAGATAAATTCACAGACTAGGGTGCTGAGAGCAAAGGCAGTGGTGGAAAATCCAAGATAAAAGCATGATATTATAAGCATGGCTCTGCAATCCGCTGCGTTTGGAGAAAGTGCCTTCTTGTAGCACCGCCACACTTGTGCGTAGGAACTGGTGTCTGCCCTTTCAAAGCTCCACAACTAGGAGCAAGGTGAGGAGGCCTGGGCTTGGTGATTGGGCATGGATTTAAAAATCTGGGGAGAGAGACAGTAAAACAAGCTGGAGTATACAGGCTCCGCTCAGGCAGCAGTAAACCTTTTGTACTCTTAAATCCTGTGTAAAATTTTATGTTTTAAGGGACCTAAACACCACACCAGCCTCTGTCATGCTTTGGCATGCTCCCACAATGAGAGCTATACTACTCCTCCCAACCACCCTTTTCACTGAAGTGCTGTATAATATATTAAAAATTATAAAAAGCCTGTATCGCTGTGAAGGTGGCGGGAGAGCAGATCCTTCAGTAAATGGTGAGTGTCCCAAAGAAACCCTTTTTAGTGTCTCAAGGCAGGAAAGTTTACGAGCAGGTATAGTAAAAGCTGGCAGGAGGCAATTTATTTCATGTTTCCATCTGCCAGTTGTATTTTGTGAAATGGAAGATTGTCCTTTCACCCAATAAATTCACCTTTTTTACTGCAGAAATTTCACGTTAAATACTAATAACATTGTTTCAGGGGATCAACTAAAGGACATAACAGGCAATTAAACAGCTCCAATTATATCATAATTTTCTGTGTCGACTTATTTCAACAGATTACTGAATTTCTATTGAAATGGTATTCCGAAGGGGCTTAGCAATGTTTTAAGCATATGTTCCAGGGCTACAGTCCCAGCACTGAATACTAATAACACAGTTCGAGATGTGTGCTCTCATGTGTCACAGATAGCATAGTTTCAGTTCATTTTCCATGAATTATTGAAATGAAGAATTATTTCCTGTTTTCTTTTTTGAATGAACACTTACTACCAGCAGCGCTGGAAGGATTAAAATCCAGGAAATGTGCTGCAGTAGATAAGAACGGAAAGCAGTGTGTTGGGGATGTTACCTGCATTTACATATTTGTATTTTATTAAGTAATCAAAAAAGCCTGTCCAAATTGCATAACTCGTAAATAAATACAAACCAGATAACTGGAAGCAAAGGTTTACATAGTAGCAATCGCCTGGGCAATTCTGCACTTTGTCCTGCAAAATTCTCACTACCTAACTCTCTTAAGGATTGTTCCAGCTCCCCGGGAAATGATATACAGGGTCTCCTTAGGGTCAAGAAGTAAAAACAAGAGGTACAAGAGCACACACACATTCAAGGGTTAAATTTAATCTTAGGAATCTGATTTGCATCCTGCACGGATTTCTGAAAAGCAGGAATATGAGGAAAAACTGTTGAATAATGCTTGTTTAATAGCCAGCATAAATTAGATCGTACGCAGGTCTAGAGGCATTTATGTAGCTATTTTAAGGTGTTCATGGTTTTTAATCACCTGTCTGTGACTTAAGAAGGGAGCCCAAAGCTAAATGCCTAAAGCAATATGTAGCCGTGTAAATCAATGCCTTTTCTAGTGTAAGGCATGTTGAAGAATATGGATATATCTGTGTAGACTGTGTATATAGATATGCAGAATATAAAGAGTTCAGAACAAAACCCTCCACTTCGCATGCTGCTCTTCTAGGGGACAGCATGGAAGGTGCCAAGAGGGAACAGTTGCTAATCAAGTTGTCCAATACTTGCCTGGGACTCCTGTCCAACGTGATGAGCACAGCACGGGGGTTTGGATGGAGCTGGATTTATATCAGTCTGGAGTACTCCACAGTTCTCTCCAATAAGCACCACAGCTTCTGAGCTCTCCATACTGTTAATACTTAGGCAGAATAAATTAAAATATGTTTTCAATTAAAAAAAAAGAAGTTGGGTAATTTTTCCTTTAAAACAGATCTAATGCAAATTAATTTTGGTATTACATCTGTGAACACCGTGAGCTGTCCATAATAGATTACATATACTTAGAGAAAAAATAATATTCAAGATGCCCAAATCTGCAGTCAAAATTTCAGAGAGCATCAAACCAGTGAAGAGCCAAGTCACCAACTTAGAACCTGAAACCGGAGCATGTTAAGGTGATACAGTGTTTTTCAGCAACAGCTTATCTTTTGCCACTCTTGACCAACAATTGTCTTTATGTTAGTTATTTAGTTTAGGCCAGTTCTATAGCTAAGTCATACAACATCCAGAAAGCAAGGACAAAGAAAATTAGTTTTCCTCTCCCAATCTATCAATGAAAACAAGATAGTGGAAGCTGAGATACACTATCTCTAAAATCCTGAGAGACAACAGGGAATAAAGGATCCAATTTACTAAACAGCAGTAAAATTTATTTATTAAACAAAAAAGCATTAACTGTAAAACATAGTCTGACATACAGAAAAATTGATTTATCCCATGTATTTATTGTAGTTATGTTTAATTAAAAAATGACAGTGTGGTTTTGTCTATATTTAATTCCAATTCCTATTAAAAACCTTGATATAAGTTAATGAATGTAATCAATAACAATTGCAACTTTATCATGTCACATAAAAATTAAGCCTATGAAAAGTAACTCTATAATTGGTTAACTGTGCACAAGGTATTCTCCTTTTTAGCAAAAGTTATACCATTCTTTAGTATATAAGCTGTACTTAATTCCAGATCAGCATATTTTAATGGATGTTGCCCCACAAGAATCAGTATCTCTTACAGAAATTAGCTAGTAAATCTAACTACATAACAAAATTATTTAGCATATGTAACGTAAGTGGCTAATAACGTATTACTTGGATGCTGATATAAATTTTCATGAGAACGTGATTTTAACGTTTGATTTAAATCATTATGCCCTGAACTGAAAGACAGAGTCAACTATTTAGGTATTGTTTTAGGAATTTTACCTATATCTGTACTTCTTTGCTAGTTTTGTGGTCTTACTTTTAGCGTATCACAGTTTTTAACTGTGTCACTCATTTTCAAATTACAAAACTAAATACGACTGGTTTTTTACTAGTATGGACAGCTAAGCATCCCAAATCACAATCTCATCCAGCTGAAATGATTTTTAACATCTGTTCCAGCCTGCAATTAAACTGTGAACATTGATAAAACAAACCCATTTCTTAACACTCTCTGGATGCAAGAAGTATTTTTTCCAGACGAGCCCACATCAGGATAAGAAAACTCTCTCTCAGCCTTCCACAGTTTTCAATAGTTTTTGTAGGCCTGAAATGCAGAATCCATGCTCCCTGCATTTTTTCTACAGCCAGTATTTCTGAGAGCAGGTTTGCTTTAAATGGTTTCTGTGTCTCAGTTTGTTTTCCTCTTTTTCTAAAAATACAAATCCCATTTTTCTCACCCCTCATTTACAAAATCTGACTCACCATCTTTGCACTCACTCATAACGCAGCATGACAAAGAACTGCCAGCAGGAAACAAGGATTAAGGGCTTGGCTTTTCTCAAGTTAGCTAAAAGGGAATATTTTATTCTCTGACCCCAAAAAAAGGCCAAGCATTTAGTATGTATTTTCCAAGGACACCAGAACATTTCATCAGGTATTTTAGACAGCTATAAATATCTTGTACTTTCCAAAACTGGTGGACATTTCTTCTCCTAAAGCCATTCTGGGCTCTTGGTTAACTGTATATTCAGATACTCTTCAAAGAACTCTTTTGATTCCCTTTTTCAGAAAAGAATAACTTATTATAGAGTAAATGTTTGCTAAAGTTTCTATATTTAAGTGAAACCTGGGTTTGAGTACAGGAATCCATCCCAACACAACTCAGTGATTTGGGTTTTAGGGGACATTTTTTGAAAGTTTCTTCTATATTTGCATAAAGAAGCTGAGCCAAATTAATGGACCTTGGGGCTTAGAAAGGCAAAAATAAATGTGACTAGTGAAGACAGAAAATGCCTTTCTCTGGAAATCTAGAGAACAGCTAAAGTTTGACTTGTAGACCTCATAATAATGGGGTGCATAGAAGAAACTTCAATTAAACCTCACCCTCCGCAGCTCAAGGGTGACACTACAGCTCATATTGCGCATAGTCTGGTACTACTGGCTAAGACAGTTGCTATATGCAGACTAGATAACCGGGTAAAGTCCACAGGATAGCAGTAAACCACAGGGGCTTTGCTGTAGGCTGGGTAACATCACATAATCCTACACCGTAAAAGAGCTAAATGAAATGATTGCTCGGTCTCAATACACTCAAGCACTTTGCGGTTTCTTTTCAACAAGAACAAATGAGGCCAGATTTTGGAAGATATAAAGCCAGTAATAAAAGAACAAATCTTGAAGATTTTCTCACAAAAGTCCCGCTTACCTGAGAGCTTTCTGTGTAAAAATAGCTATTTATTAATATCCTACAGCAGGGAGTTTGGGGTATTTGCAATCTTTGCAAACAGAACTCATTTATTTTTCACAGAGCTGAAGGGAAATCTAAAGAAATTCTCCAGTGACTCCACTGGGCTTGGCTGGGAATACAGAATTGTCTTTACTGAGTATCTTTCTGGAATAGAACTAAATACGGCCTTTGAAATTCAACTGGTGTCAAAAAACCAATTTCAAATAGTCTATAAGTCTTTCCTTGCAAAGTCTAATAATTCTCCGGTCACTTTTTTAAGCAGCTTTTGTACGTAGATTCAAACTGCCTCCTGAGCATAAGGAGCAAGGTTCAATTAGTATTACCTGGATATCCACTTCTCCATATCCCAAACGCCTGTACAATTCCAATCTGCATTACTTCTCACAAGGATTCCCCACACTAGAGTAGGAGAGAGGTGCCTTGGCAGAGTTTGTGGGACAAATGAGCGCTTTAACACATTGCACAAGTGCTATTATGATCTTGACTTCCTAAGTGTTGAATTTACACAAAATGATAACACTGCCACTTTATCACTTAGCAGCATCTGCAAACTTAATGTTCCACAATGCCATAAATGATGATATCTCTTACCAAAAATAGCATTCACACAACCAGCCTTACAGAGGAAACATTTCTACACCACGCTTCTGAAAATCCATTCGCATTTTTGAATATTTCCCAACCTTGGAACCAAGTTTTGCTGCACAACCCTCCTTCTGTTTGGCATTATCAGCCTGTGTCATGCCAGGAGTCATTGCTGATGTACTGTGCTATTTGATTGCTGACATGCGGTGCTTCTGGGCAATCCCTTAAGTTGGGCTATTGCAGGTTAGCAGGGTTCTCAGAGATCTTTAATATGTGAAATTACTCCATTTCCTGACCTGTCACGGGCAGTTGAACACCCAGGCTGCTGCTGCTGACCCAGATGAAATGTGCTCTGGATCTGCAGCTTCCCTGAGGTCCAATATTGATAACAGAGAGACATCTCAGCAGCACAACAAACCTGGATTTGCAGCTCAACAGCATTCTTTTTTCATTCCCCAGGGTCAAGTTTCAACCTCAGTTGGCTCAGACTCCCAGATCTAACCCTCAGTATTAGGAAGCCAGCAGGCTTGAAAACAGAATCAGAATAGGAACCTTGGATTTTTTCCTCCTTTCCTAGCCCTCACAGATGGACACACTCCATTTGCTTACCCAATGGGGCTTCTTAATCCAGGAAGCATTCAGTCATTCCTGCTTCACCTTCAGGATGTAGAAGCTTGGCCCGATTCTCCAAGTGGGTTTTACAGCATCTCATTATTAGAGGTACACAGAAGTAATACATGCATAAACACAAATTTTTATATATATCACTGAACCACAGGCAGCTTTGTAATAAGGTTTTTTTTTCAAACTAGATGCCAGTGTTACATTGTTAATGAGAAAGAAAAAAACTTCCCCTCTTCCAGTTTTTCTCTTTTTACAGAATTAATATATTAGAATGAAGTAAGAGAAACACTCCTCTAAGTAGCTAGTAGGTTGTGGGACAATAAAAAAGCCTTATGAAAATATTAGCCTAAGCAAATAATATTTAAAACACAAGATGAAAAAGTGTTTTAATTTCCTATACCTAGGGATAATACTGCCAGTCCTCATTTTTGGACAGAAAAAAAGAAACACATGACTGTTCAGAAGGGTAGAAGGAAAAAAGGACTCTTCCAAAGTCAATATGCATTTCAGTTCTAGCCATATCAAATAATAGTTAGTGATTTATTGTCAGTTTGATTTACAGCATGAGCAAGGTCCTGCCAAATTACCAGTTCCTATAACTGTAGTTTCCGTTCCACTCCTCCATGGTTCAAAGGGACGTATGGCTCAAAAGAAATGATACGGTGCCCTAAAGCAACTTGATGTAAGAGAAAGCAGGAGATAGCAGAGAGGATCTGCTAAGGAAGAAAAAATGTAGTTTGGCAGGAAATGCCCGGAAAACGTGAAGCAAGGGAAGACTGAATCAGAGTGAAAGCCAAGACTGTATTTATGAAATCAAGCCTAAATTCCCATATAATGTTGTGTCTTCCAAACCAAAGGAACAGCACACACAAGGAAACTGGCTCAAAATAAACTTGCTGCTCTGCTAGTGACTTCCTCTCCTGAACCACCTACTATCCTGAGCTAGCGGGTAACCTGAAGTATTAAATATACCCTCATGCATTGTAATTTAGAGCTATAGTTACATTCCTTTGAAGATTTATCACTGTTTGCTGTGAGAAGGACCTGTAATTAAAATCTATGTCAACAAGCAGAAGTCAAAAGGAAGGATAGGGTCACATAGATAGAGGAAAACATCTGCTCTATACACTTTACAGAGCACAATGCCACAATGTCTTGGAGAGGCAATTGTTCGTTTCACTTTAATTTTAGAAAATCAAAGAAGAAGTAGAGGTGGCTGAAAAGATGTAGCATGATTTATAACATGAAGGCAGGAAAGAAGAAATTGTATCTAAGGCAGCACTTAGGACAATACTTAGCCTGAAGCACATGCTTAAATTTCACAAATTTAACTGGTGTGAGAAGTTATTTAGATGTACATAAATGTTTATGTGGTGTTCTGAATCTGAGCAGATCCAAGCTAATAAACAATAACCATATCATCAAGATTTAAATCTTGATAAATCTTATAATCAAGATGCTGGAGGTCCTATTTATAAGTAAATGGTGGGGTCCTAATTATAAGTAATTTTAGTTCACCTTCATGTAGCAGCCAGGAAAAGATTGCAGGCAAGTCTGGTTTCTAACTGTACACGCACCTTTTCATCATTGTGCTGCATGCAGTCAGCAGTGGGGTTATGAGGACACTTGGCAGGTGTGAGGGGCATGTTCCTGCAACAGTGAAGAAAGGTGGCGGCAGTCACTCAGCAGAAGTGACTAACCCTGCAGTGAAACTGCAGCAACGGTAGCAGATCGGGAACCCAAAGTCAGGAACAAAACCAGATACAGCGCTCTATGAAAAGCTTATAGCGCAACGTAGACTTACCCATGGTTCAGTCGAAGTTGAACAAACAGCGCTTCCCCGGTAGACAATGTAAACTGGCAAGGACCTGAGAGAAAGTGCAGCAGTATCATCCGCCTTCCTTTGAACTTTACAAATAGGTTTCCAATTTCCTGACTTTACATATCATTTACAACCCCAACAGCTTTGTCCCTCTTACTCTACTTTTTCTTTTGGCTAGCAAGGAATGAGTCATCTGTCTCCTCTTTCAGTTTTTGTTCACTCATACTCTTCTTGCAACATAATTTGGCAATGATTTATTGTGCAATCCTATTCCAAACAGGTGTCTGTTTCCTGGCTCCCCCTGCAAACTCAGTTCCAGAGAGCAGATGGTAATAGTTAGCTGCCTTCTGCACCTGCATGGATGAGAGCAGATCTGAAGAACCTCTTCTGTAGGTTGAGTAGCTCAGAGCAATATTTAGATGACCTTGCGGTTAACACGTAAGTAGCCAACTGTATCCAGCTTGGCACTGACACTGTGGTGGTCATTAGTGGAGCTGAATTTAAGACAGAAAATGGTTTTGGGAAACTAAGATAAGGCAGGATGATTTGGTGCATCATCAGCCAAAAAGGCACCTCAGGAGCACCAGCATGAATGGACGATACCTGCCCAGGTCTTTTCTGCCATGTTTCAGGAATTCTTGCAGCAATCATATGAATAAACTAATTTACTGTATTTCAGACCACATCGGGTTGTCAGGATTCAGCTAAGGGTTTGGGGACTTCTTAATTAAATACATTAAAGCAGAGTTAGTTTTCTAAACGTGCATCAGGTTCAGTTGGTTACTGGACCAATCTAATCTGTAGTGCTCTGACCCACGAGAAGGAAGGTGTGGGAGAGATGGATGTGAAGCCTGAGTTTTTTGAAGGTTATGAACAGCCTGAGGACTAGTGAGTTAAAAAGAGAGGGAGCGAGAGAAAAGAGAGAGAAAAGAGAGGTGAAGGCTAAACAGGGAATTAAGGAACTTTCTGCAAATCCAAGCAACATAAAAGTGGGAGATAGAGTTACTGAAAGAAACAAGGGGTCAGTGAAGAGTAAGAAAAATCTGGAAATAACCATTAGAAAATTCAGTCCAGGGAAGAGCTGTGTACTCGAGAAAAGGTTTGTTTACTCAATACCTGTTTCTAGATGTGCTTGAGATACAAACTGGGGCAGAACCTGTGGCTCTGACTCTGGTGCAGATCAATAGCAGCTCTGGGCATCAGGTCAAGCATTCATCTGCAGGGCAGAAGAGTCAGGCTTACAGGTTTGGGTAAGTCCCGTCTCTAAACCAGATCAACAGGGTTCACAGAAAAAACTCTTACCTTCACAGGCAGACACTTTTTTCTCTATTGAGGCTCTTGCCAGCTCTTGTGTGCTGAAGACAAGGTCTATGAGCCCACTCAGGGGGTTAACTTCTCGGTGGGATTTCTGCTCCTGGGTGTTTTTCACCACATTGTACCACTTGCTGGAGGTGAGCAGTGCTGTTGGGTTCCTCACTGGGTTCTCAAGGTCAAGGGTTAGAGGCTTCGGGTACTTTTCCTGGAGGAATAATAAGACCACAGCAACATCACCATATCACCAGCTCTCTGCACAGCATGAAGGACAGCTCTTCTTCTCTGGGACATATTTTTTTAATTTAAAAGAAGAATCTAACAGAAAAAATGGCAAGTAAATAGAAATACATGAACATTCAGATTTCTAAAACACTACAAAACACCAGTAGTTATACACTGGTAAAAGTATGCACAGATCCATTAATGCAGGGTTGAAGTTTGTATCTCAAAGGGCAATTCCATAAAAGCAGGTACTTTCTCCTGACTGTTACACTTTAGAAATTCACTGTGAAAATAATCACTCTTTAGATATTTGAGACTCACATTATTCAGTAGGAGAAAATAAATCTCTTTAAGATTCCTGTTAGCACAGAGGAATTATAACTCTTTAGAGGTATTACTGATTTCAATATTAATAACACTATTCTGCAAATCTATTTTTCTAATTAGTTTCTGAATCTGTGATCAAAATTTTAAGTCAGGTATTTTTTTTCAGACCTCATAGTTTTCTAATTCCAGGGAGAGAAGACTCTAATAACCTTTCTTCAAATCCCTGTTAAGAATCACCTCATGTACAGAAAAAATAAGTGCCTTGTAAAGACTGATAGGCTTTAAGAGTTTTTCCTCTATTAAAGTTGAATAATGTTTAAGACTTTCTTATCTTGATATTACTCTATATCATAGAAAAAATAAAAACTCATCACTGTAATACCATTTGGGTGGAAACAAGTAATTTCACTCAAAGTTTTCTTACACACTTTAAAATATATGCATCTTTCCCCTTTTGTTGTGTGTAAAACTAATGGTTATTTTTAACCTGCCTTTCACTTCATCGGCACACCTGCATCATAAGACTCCATTTTTTTTTTTTATGCTCTTTTGATGCCAGTAAGCATGGCTTGAGAGTAGATACTTCCCAAGAGTGATTTGATCGTCATGGAATTTATAAAAAATGCTATTGGAAAGGGCTGGATACTGATGTGATGAGTGGGCTATAAGAATCTGTACAGCTTAGAAATAGAATTGACAAATGTGTTAAGTCCCAGACTCTTGGGAAAGGACCAAGGGTAGGAACATCTATTCCTTTTAACTCTTAAGAAATTACTTGAAATATTTTTTCCTCCTCTGCCTTGTGCTTGTGCTGTCAAGAAGACTTGTGCTATTATGGAATAAACTGGTTCTGAGGATTCTTGGTTTCATGGGAAATACACAGCTATGATGAGTAAGATCACACATTTGGTCACGGGTTAAACCAAAGGGCTGTTTTGCCAAGTGCCACTTAGAAACTGTCAACAGAAGCTTTAGGAAGGCCTAAGAGGGTGAGGGAAATAGCCTCTGTCATGTCTCTTCAATACGTCCAATCAACAGGAATCTGGAAACGTCTCTTTGCATTTAAGAGCCACTCCCATTAATTTGTCTAATTTCGTGAACCTTTGAATAAATTAATATCCAGTGGACACTGACTTTTTGTCATGTACTGTGGGAAATATTAAATAAGAGTACCATACAAGATAGTGCCTGTTACACATCTGAGACAGCTCCTCTTATCTCTAGCTCTGTATTGATATGTGTGTGACCCTGACATACAATGGCCAATGGTAATTTTTGCCTTTGTAGCATTTGTTTTAATTTTAGATTACCAGGCAATATAAAGGTGTGTGTGATTGCCCCTGTTTTGCAGGGCTACTCATGTAGGAGGAAAACAAACAGATTGTCAATAATTAGCAAAAGAGGTGCAGGACAGAGGGGAATAAAGTTATAACAGAGCTTGGAAGAGTCCTTACCTTTCAGCCAGGGGCTCTTCAGTGAAGGATTTTTTCCTTCCCCTCCCTCAACTTTATTCACTGTCTTTCCCCTCTTCCACATCATATTCATGAAGATCCAAGGGTCAAGGATTCAGCATTCAGAAGGAGGAGGGATAAAGCAGGAGAAGCTATTTATTCCTCCTATTTCAAACTGCAGAAGAGGGTTTGGACCACAAGCCAGAGGCACACTTGCCAGAGCTCTCTTTAGGCCAACGCTCTGAGGAGCCAAGGGACGTTAGAGTTGGTGGCACATGCCCCTAACCCCCTCCTCCCCACAGGCTTCTCCTGGCCACTGGGCACTTCCCCACCCATCCCAGGCGGGATCTTACCGGCCATCAGTTGCTTTTTTCCCCCACTGCTACAGCCCCCTTCCTCAGCCGATGGGCTCCTGAACCCCTGCTGCCCCTGCTCCCCACCCTGGCTATCGCCGTGTTTCAGCTATGAGGAGGGAAACCATTCCTCTGAAAAATGAGGCACTAGAGGTGGGGGAGAGCACTTACAGTGCTACAAAGTGTTTGGATACAACACAGACCAAAATGTACTTTCCCCACGGTGTTTTGGGGCCAGACATCACTTTTGGCTGAACCAATATCGAATGAGACTAATTCAGCTCATATCAGCAGAGCTGCTCCAGACTGACACTGGTAGGACCAGAAGCAAAATTCAGGGCCATAATGTTTACTTTTCTGGCTGAAATGATTAATTATTCAGAAACAAGTCTATCGTAGGCAGAGCATTTCCTTCAATTAATTCAAATTAACATTTTGTTTATAGCACAGAGTAAGCCTTTTCCTTTTCATAGTTCAAAGTGAACCCTGGGGGCTCTAAATATGCCTCCTGGTGATTTAATTAAAAGATAAATATGCATTTTTTTAAAAAAAGTGCAGAAAGAAGGAAAAGCTACAATTAAAAAACCGGTAGCTATGAGGAAAGGAATCCACTATATAAGAAATGAAAAGGAAAACAGAAGGGACTAACAAAAAGCGCATGAATTAAGACACAGAAGAAATGAAAGAAAATGGCTTCTGAATGCGAAGAGGCATAAAAGAGAAAACAATGTGAGGTGTTGTTTTGAACACAAAGGTTACATGACCAAGTGCAGGCTGGATCTACCAGGGCTGGCAGTTGGCTTTGTAGGGTGGAGGAGCAGAGCTGTAGTTCCCAGAATGGTTGCTTCTCCCCAGGATGTAGGACTTCAGCATACAAGAAGTCCCACCATATTTTGGGGTAACAGGCTAACAAAAGCAAGGTTCATTACCAGAAGCAGGACCCCAGCTGAAGAACATTTGGAAGCCAGTGCCAGACCCCGGGCAGAGCAAGTAAGTAACTATGCCTGATGCACATGTTGTGTGCACAAAAGCCATATTGCTTAGTCTCTACCACACCTTCAGAGCAGTAAATGTGGAGTGGTGTAGATCAGAAAAGACAGGAGATGATAGGATGGAGAAAAGTTATGTGAGCGAAAGTTTCAGCATGTGTCCTGATCCCAAAGTCTGTCCCTCAGGCACTCCATGCGGCACAGGTCAATCAACAATCACCGTAGGGCTTCACAACCTACTTGCTGAGATCTGTATGCCTGTGAACTAGCAGGGACCATGAGTAGCACCAGCCTCATGCTGGGGTGCTGAGCCAAGGCCACCCTTGCGCTGCCTGCAGGGCTGGCCCACACCGCAGCAGTCTCTGCCTGTGCCGGCAAAGGGACGTGGGCAGAGTCCTTCTGCTTCTGCCTTCACTCCCTGGAGAGCTCTGGGTGCTCCATCATGAAGCATTTTCCTGCAGCCATAGCTCCACCACCGCGGCAATGCTGCTGCTGAGCCGGCCAGCCTCCAGTTCCTTTCTGGCATGCAATTATAGTTACCTGTAATTTCAAGTGTCTGCAGAAAATTGTTTTTGCTAACAATACAGGCATGAAGTAAGTGTTCTCCTAGCTCACATTCTTTTAACTGCTCTGTGTAAACATTTTGAAAAAAAACAGTTCAGATCAATTTAAAACCACTTCTGAAGTCCTATTATTTCATATTGACCACGGAGTGTTCAGAAAAACCTGTTTCATTTCACAGCTTCCTGATGATACAACTCCATCATGTCCTGTCTCTTTTTTTCCCCAGTGTCCAAGTCCTAAAGAATCTTTTCAGCTTTATGCTGGAAGAATGATACTGGTCCAAAATGGACAATTTTCACACCAGTGGTGGTAACAACTATAGACTCAGTCTGAGTTCAAGAGGCTATGACAGAAATGCATTTTGTCTTCCTGCATAGTATTTTATACTGGTTGAACTAAATAATGAATTGTAGTTTAAAACTACAAATGGAAGAGAATGGATATACTGTCAATATTAAATTTCAGTGGTGAACCTGGCATTTAACCCCCTGCCATTGAATTAGTCTCTTTAATACATTCACTAATTTTTAGGGCTGGTGATTTTCCATCCATCCTCATGTCTATTGATGACATTCACTAGATCCAGTGCCTGATGTTGAGCTCTGCTGCACATGTTCTTTTTTCAGATTAGCTGCCTTAAATACAACATGTGAGCAAAACAAAGTGGTCCTATGGTTTTAGAAAGCTGAGGTATTTCTGGTCCTGTTAACTATCCACTGACTATACAGTCTGTAACAAGGTCTTGGATCAGGTCATTAAGCAAGCTGAATTTCTGATCATTTCCCAGAGTAAGAAATATTTCTTATAGAAATGCAACAAAATGTATTAACAGGAAAACTCCACCTAGCTGAACATTCCCTTCTCTAAGACATTCTTTCACAAGGGCACTCACAGCTTCTATTAACATCAGGGGAAGTTAAACACATATGGAGACATATAACTATACGGCCTGAAGAACTGTAAGATGCATGTGCACCCAAATATACACTTATACAAGAATATACACCCTTCACACCTCCACCCAGGAAATGGAAATTTAGCAGAACAAGGATATTAAAAATGATAACTGATCTCGTCAGGAACTCCAGACAATATTTAATTCTCCAGCTCTTGGAAGAGAGCATTAGGAAACAGCTTTATAATTTGGGTGGGGAGAAACTGGTGGATTGAAATAAAGATTCTGGGTTGATGAAACAGCTCAGCATTTCTGAGTTCCTGTCTCTCTGGTTATGATGTGGTTCCTCTCATGAGTATCCCAGCTGAAGCTCAGGAAGGCAATAATAAGTCTTAAAGCCTTGGGGTTATTGCCAAGAAGAGTGGAGTGTTCTTAGATAGAAAGCAAGAGAATGTGGCTGTCTCTAGTGTTCATGGTTTCAGTCTCACTGCTGCTCCTCACTGCTGTGACTGCAGCAGCTAAGGACATGTGTGGCTGTAGCTGAGAAAGTCAAAGGCCAGGGTCCATTTTTAAAAGGTTGGTTTGAGCATGAGGGACTACTATAAACACAAGTCGCAGATTTATCTGGTAGAAAATTACTCCCTGAACAGCCTAAAACTGAGTTTTCAACAAAACAAAGATTTTTTTTTTAAAAAAAGATTTTTTTTTTCACTGAAAATATAACTTTGTCATCCAATAAACAAATTCTTAAAACCTGGAATATTCCAAGAGAAAATGAACTGTAGTTCAAGAAAATAGCAGTTCCAGCGACTTGAACACTCATTTGCCTATATGAGTCCAAATCTTCACCTGAAATACATTTCTCAGACATCCTTTAAGATTCTTTTGAAACACATGCTCCTTTTTCCTAAAGACGAGACAGTGTTGCATCAAAGAAAATTTTTTTCTAAAACTTTGACCTATAGGAGGCAGAGTAGGGTTTTAGGTACCTGAAACAGAATGCCAATAAGCCCCATCAAAATATTTTAACTTTCCACCAGAAGGCTGGATGAACAGCTACACAGCACCTTAGAACTCCTCAAAGGCTTTTGCTAACTGATAATATAAAGATCAGAACCAGTTTGCCGACAACCATATTCAAAGGAGAAGATACACATCAAATCCAGATAGGTGGAAAAAATCTCTGGGCTGTGTAAGTGGAAGCCACAAAGTCTGAAGCAGCTTTTGATATCTTTCACCTCTACAAAAACTTCCTGTCTTCAGAATTTATAGATGCTGCAGTCTCATGGAAATATCTATTTTCAAATACATATTTCCATATCTACCCTGCCAAGAGTAATGTTAGGACCCAAAAAGAAATGGAAAATCATCCAAGTCTGAATTCATTGCCAGTTTGTTGCAGGCATGAAGAAATAGATTTCATGGTTTCGCCATTGATTGTGTAGATCTTTATCAGAAAAACAGTATTTATCCTGAAGAATCAAGGTCTCACTAAATACCACCCTTGCCTTTCTTTCACCTTCCCTTCACTCAGAGAGCTATGGAAAAAGATAAGAAAAAGTACAGTGAATCTTCATAATATGTCAATGATTTAAATCACCCGTCATGTGCTTTTGATAGTAGAAATGAATGCTGCTAAAAACTGCATACACATGATGTGTGGGGATACTGTTAAGTTTTGTTCTTGTCTGTGATGGCAATGCAAAGTATTCACAACACCTGACTCCTCTCAAAATGATTCATTCTATTTAACCAAATCTGAAAGAAATTGTGTGGCAGTACATGCATAATAGGTATTTGTGCATTCAACAAAGTCATGCATATACATTACCTGAAACGTAAACATGCATCAGCCACGCAAGGCTAACAAAGATTAATCATATTCTAATTTCCATCTATCTTTCAAGTTAATACAGTGGCGACATTGCTATTATCTGAAATTGAGCTGAAGTCCACAATGCTGCCTGCTGTGATTATTGATGGGTCATGGCTTGATAAATTTTGTAACTGTTGATATGTCCAGCTCCACCTGAATTTTAATAACACCCAACCTTTCTCAAATCCTCATGAAAAAAGTATCCTCATATGGGCAGGCACCAG
Organism: Fregata magnificens; assembly: GCA_013389945.1. Classification (NCBI taxonomy): domain Eukaryota; kingdom Metazoa; phylum Chordata; class Aves; order Suliformes; family Fregatidae; genus Fregata; species Fregata magnificens. The sequence goes on from WAAD01032031.1 coordinate 285,378, forward strand.
CAGCTCACGAGATGGCATACAAAGTCTGATTCATGAGTTAGACACAGCCGAAGCAGTGCAGGTCAGAAATCTACTCGGAAGAAATACCACCACTTTCCTTCAGAGATAACGTAATTGATATCACCTTGAAGAGGACTGCTTATGATTATTATGTCTAAATATCCGCCTCAGTGCTCTGAAAACATTTTAATGCTTTCCACTACCTTCCCAGCACCCGGACAGAAAGAGAGAGAATGAAATGTTCTGTCACTTAACTGGCGGCTGTGTTTGCATCCCAGTGCAGTGACACCATTTCCTTGGTCTGAGCAGCTGTAACACTGTCCTGCTCTTTTACCCACTTTGTGAGCTCTTTGCAGAAATAAGGTTTCCCAGCCCAGGGCCATCAGATTCCCAGCACCAGTGCTGACCTCCTGGACCACTCAGTAGCTTAAGCAAATCTCTTGCTGGAGCTCTACTTCCAGTCACCTCTGCAGAGAGGTATGGGGGTGAAAGCAAACAAGCTGAGTAGCTCTGTGGAAGTTTGGAAACATGTTTATGCCTAGTTTCGGCAGATACTGCCGAGTAGGTCGCCTTTCGGACTCCCACAGCTCTTGAGCAATGCGTTTTGTGCTGACCACATAACATGCTGCAGGCGTCTCCTTCCCCTGCGAGTTCCCCTGCGAATTCCCTTGCAAATTTCAGAATTAACTTCTTTATTTCCTGTCTCTGCAAGCAATGCCAGAGGCCATGTAAACAACTTGCCGTGGGTCAGGGACCATGGCTTTACACCGTAAGTACATAGGCAGCCTGTATACGTAGATGAAAAATAACAGAAGTCTATATATGTGCCCGAGCTGCATCAGTGCACGGCAAATTTTCAGAGGGGAGAATTGCCCTGAGGCAATTCAGGTTACTTCTGCAACTCAAAGTATTGTGGGAAAGTATTATTACACCCTTCCCATGGCTTTGCATTTTTTCTGAGGCCTTTCTAAGGGTTGGGATATCGGACGAGTCTGGCGTCATGCAACTGTTACTCATCCACTGCTGTCCTGCAGGCTGGGGGCACATGGTGCCCTCTGGCTCTCCTATGGGAAAGGACTAGATGATTGCTTTAGGTTCCTTTGAACTGAAATAGTCTAGTCTAGTCTATTCTAAAAAGGTGCCTGGCCTGCAAACTGATGCTTGTCCCTGTCTGCAATTCCCCTGGCTGATTTCCTCACAGACCCTGACCCCCCAAACTCTGTCACCACACAGTGGGGCACCATTAATGCCTCTCCTTTCTCATGGACAGAGAACCCATTCTCCAAATTCATGTGTTTTCAGGCCAACTTCCCTCAGTTTCAGCCATCAGGCTACCTCCGTCAAAAATGAAAATGCAGAGACGCAATGATCCTACGTAACATGCAGTCCCAAAATCAGATAGCAGCTCCGAACAGTCCTTCATGGCACATCAATTTCATAACATCAACCAGAACTCATAAGAAACTTTCCAAATTGTCGTAACTCCCTTTTTTTCCAAGGGAGTTTAAGAGCTACACCCCACTATAAAGCTTAGCTTGTAATACTTCAAAGCATTTTATCTCCCCCGCTTTATAGGAATAAATAGAGTATGCCACACTTCCCAGCAATACAAGCTAACTCCAACCAGCAAAATGAAGTATGTCTTTAGCAAAAATAGTAATTTTCCTTTGGTCTTCATTAACTATCTGAATCCTAACCAACCGTCCAAAGAATCCAGTGGTTTGCGTAAAATGGGGTAGTGATTTTGATTTGAACTCTCTACACAGCTGGAGAACATCTTCTTCTCTTTTCCTCATCCAAAAAAAGAAAAGAAAAAAATAGAAATGTCATCTCTGTTCTCCCGCTGTTTGTTTCATCAATCATCCACATTTGTGATAACGCTAGCTGACTTCTTCAGCAGGGTTCAAACAACACAGTGATCGGCTAATTTCATTATTTACAACAAAGTTATAAACTGCACTTTACTCAGATGACAAAATGAGTTTGTTTTACAAAAAGGCTCAGTATTTATTTAGCCTTCTAACATCCATAATGCCATGACGGCATAGGACCAGCATGGATAAATCTATGTGACCCCATTTCCTGGCACAAGAGTAAAAACTGTCAGGGGATGAAAAAAAGTGTTGCCAGAATGCACTCCTCTCCAATAAAGAGGGCTAGTCAGCAACTTTTTTTGTAAAAGTGTCTCTGAAGAGAAAATATGCTTCTGAAAATGACTGGAGGGGAGAGATAATATTAATTTTTCTGTAACATTTTGATCTACCACTGTTTATAAAAAAACGCTTAGTTCCCAAGTTTTGATTCGTGGTCAGCATTCTGATTTAGATCAGTTCAAAATTAACCTGCAGCTACTGTGGTACATAATAGGGACAGTAGTCTAGGTCCCCTTGTACCCCCTTTTTTCTCAAAAGCACAGTGCTCAGTGGAGGATACAGTCCAGATTGCTTGGTCCACAGGGGAAGGAAAGGGCATGAAGACCCTGTACTACAGTTCCTATGCCACAGCTCAGATGCAAGTATTTTAAAATTGGGCGAAACTCAAAGGAAGTGTTTAAATACAGTTTTAAATTGTTTTGTTGTGATCACTGTCTTTTCAGATTTTTTTTTCTTCTGGAATTTGCGACTCCACAAACATTTTTAAAGAGTATTTTTGCAATTTTCATGATTTAGGGTTAATAGATATGTTAAAGTATGAGGGCTTTTTGTTGTTTTACAGAAATTCTGATTTTCAGATCTACTGGAAAACCTTAGCTTCCTTATAGCCACTAAAGAGGATCATGTTTTGCTCAGGTCACAAATTGTATTCCTTCAGCAGCTGTTGAAATTAGGAGAATATCTAAGTGAGTTAAAGATACCCTCCTAAGGTAACTTTTCTGTACTAAGCAGCACTGAACAAAATTTTAATGCTGAGTGTAATGTAAAATGAAAAAAAAAATTAATTCTAATGACTTTTTCTCCCAAATGAAAACATGTGCATATGATAGTGGCACATTTCTCCCAGCCTAGATGTTTCCCAAAAATCAACAAATTTTTTCACACAGAATCTGCTTTGAATTTCAAAGACACTGATGGAGAGGAGAGGACTAGACACCATGTGGTTTTGCATAGAGCTGGTTGAACACTCCCAAAAAAAAAGAAATCTATGTCATAAAGAATTTTTGCCCATGAAAAAAGTATACATTTCTGACCATTTCTGAATTTTATTTGTGTCCCAGACAATTACTAACCTTAACATTTTTATTTTACTGGACAGGGTTTTTTTCCTAAATGTGTTTTAACAATGGCACTCGGTATCCTGGTAGGCAAATAAAGCTCTAGAAACAAAATCATAGAGTGAGATAAAGCAACATATCCAGCATCACTTGTTCATCCCCTTAGTGACAGTTTTGTACCTGAACAAATATTTCCTGGCAACCAAATTTAACCCACCAGAATTCCAATTTCCCCTGTCTCCAGAACAGCTAATAATGTGGCTAATTCAAAATCATTTTCACTAACCACTTTAACACTTCAATTTTACTTCAGAATAACTTGAGATAGTTATGTGTGAACTTCCAAAAATTACTATTTATTACTATAAAACAATATTTGCATGGCATGAGGCAATTGCCTTGAATTGAACTGGATACAATTATCATATATGGTTATTAGGAAACACAACTGCAAGTAATTATGTTAATATGAACTGAGACAATAAACACCATGTTTGACAGCCACTGTGCTATTTAAACTTATTTTCTTTTCTGCAAGATAGCAATGCCACAAAAGGATGCAAGGTCTTTTCACTGTGGTGACATTAGTGTGATAAGGGAGTTCGGATTCCAAACTTCTCATCACAACCTTCCTAGACTTATTTACCATCACAGGAATATTCAGGACCTCTGGAGGTCATCTAGTCCAATTTCTCCCTCAAGTAGTGTCAGTTATGAATGAAATCAGACCAGGTCACTCAGGGATTTATTGTGGTTTGTTCTACGTTGATTAAATACAGGGTGTATAAAGTTAAAGAAGAAAGAAATTAACCTAATTGAAAAATCAGATTCTAACAAACTAAAAAAAACCCCAAATCCAGCTAATCATGCCAAAACTTCAAAAGTATCAATTCATATTAAAAAGGGATGTTCTTCCATGGCTGCTGCCACTGAAATAATTTTGTGGTGATGCCAGTTGCTGTTACCTTACCGGCAACAATGGCAGGTCCTTTGCTGTCTAGGGCCTGAGGTGAAAATTTTAACTATTTTTTCTAGGCTGTCCAGGATCAACCTCAGATAAGATGCAGCTGATTCATGTGTTTCTTGGGAAAACAGCTTGAATGGAGCTTATGAAAAGAGAATGAAAGGAGAAAATTACATCAGAAGTGCAGCACCTTGAAAGCTTCTAGCAGCATTAATTCAGTGTATGGCAGTCCTGATACTATTCAAGTCCATGCCAACCAGGGATGGACAAGATTCGAAATGTAGAGTCCCCACAATGCTCATTTTGTAGAGTGTGAGCATCTGAGATACAAACCTGCGGTGGTTTGGGGCTGGGGGGTTTCTAGGAGTTGCCCCCTTTCCTACTTTGGCGAGAACTGACCAGAATTGGCCAATCTTGCAAAGTCAACAACAGAAATATTTAATTTCTGGCACTGTGACCTGAGAACTTACCAGGCTCAGTTATGGGATATCAGCAACTTAAATCCAAACCTGAATTTCCAGTTTTAGCTCTCATTTGCCCTTCAGCCTTAAATCCGAATGCCTGTCCAACTCTAACCTAGATGAAAATTGTAGCTCTCTTATAAACCTTCCCGTACCTTATCCACTCCTGAAATACAAACTGTAGCTTCCTAAACTTGCAGCACTGCTGCTGGTTAAAGTGTGTGTTAGCTGTTTGCCATTCAGTCCTTCAGGGTAAGCAGATCCTACAGCATTCACCCTGGGATTTACAAACAGAGCCTGCTTTTGTCTGCCCTTTAATGCAGCCCCGCAGCTTTGCACAGCTCCAGCCAGGATACAGCGTGTGCCAGCTAACGGTTTCCCCTTTCCTCCATTTCACTCCATGTGGTAAATATGTAAGTCTCTTTATTGAGAGTGTTGTGCTCTGTACTGTAACGGGGCACAGAAGTAAGTCTCACTGCAGCCTGAAACATTTCTTTCAGGCACAATAATGCATCTAAAAGTCAGGCTTTCAGAGCTCCGCAAAGGCATCTTTATGGTTATCACAGTTCTCACAGTAGCTACAGATGTGCAGTTAGTCCTGATTGTCCACGCACCAGGCATTAAAATACTACTCTGTCTGCAGATGCTTGCCTTGGGGAAAGAGTGTGCATCACCTGACCTGGATTCTGCTGGTGAGTCTGACCAGTGTGGCCAGTGACAACCACCCGCATCGTCACTGAGCCAACAGATAGAATGCTGTCCCTCTTTCCCTTGTCCCCAGGGCAGGGGACACCCAGACATGGGAAGCTCGGCAAAAGCTCTTGGCAGAGGTGGTAACATTAGCACAGAATGGCTCTCAGGCCATCCAGCTATGCACTTTCTGAAGCGTCAAGCATGCCTCTGGTGAGAGGTAGGAAGAACAAGTGCCATACTTTTTTCCTCAGCACATCCGTATAATTGAAGAAGAGATTTTTCTGTTAGCTCTCACTTCACTTTCTTGACAGGCTGCAGCTGTGGTAATGAGTTGATTTCAAGGTGAGAGAGGTGCCTAAGAGCTTTTGAAAATCTCAGCGAGCACTTATCTGCACACCCTTAAATATGTGGCCCGAGGTCAGGGGGCCACCAAGCCAGCAGACTTCCTCTGGAGTTACCTCTGAACCACACTCAGCAAGCGCCTTTTCTGGGGAGGTATGTGAATGAGTGCTATGCACTGTTAGGGTGAAACCATGGTGATCCTGGAAAAAGCTTCGTCCTACAGCAAGAGCCAGCTCCTTGTTTTGTTTTGTGTTAGAGAACACATGTTCTTCTAGCTGGAGAAAATAGTTAGAAAGTAGTGTGGTAGTAGAAATGAGTAATAAATTGTGTGCATTTGTCAAGAAGTGGAGCTTGCTGTTTCCTTGGAAACTGAACATTTTTGGGGTTTATGGTATTGTACTCAGCAGAGACTGGCTGAGACCTGTGTGTGTATGTACGTGGCCACAAAGGCCAGGCTGTCTTGGCTGAAGGTTTCAGTATCTATGACACGTTTGGTAAAATACAGCTAAAAGGATTTATCTGACTGGGCAATTCAGAGAGCAAAAGGTGGGAAATCTTTCTTTCAGCAAAGATAAGTGCAGCTAAAGGAAGAGAAAATGATTTGAAATCTTGCCCGCTTAGACGCCTATGAACTTTGCCTTTTATTTTATTGCAGAATGGAACTATGGTCAGAATCCAGGTTTGGTAGTTTTGTGATCCTCCTCTAAGTGGCCAAAATACCAGCCAAACCTGCTCCTTTCATCTCTGGACAGAAACAAAAACTAAGACTTAGTAATTACGGCATAACCATGCTGCACATAAGTAAGACAAAATATTATTATCATTAAAGCACCATTTAAGAAACTAGAAAATCATAAAATCCTTAAAGTCAGGGACAGGACCCCAAAGGCTTGCAGAAATAAGCTCCTGCCACCCTTTGGCTCCTCGAGGCCTTTAGACTCACAGCATTTTCCTTATAAACTTCCAGTTATCAAACAAGACAGATCTAGCCTATGGATTAAGCATTTGCTCAGAACTATTTCTCCCTCTAAGGCCGTAACACCTAAAAAGCTGTCATCAACACTTGTCACCAAATATTCACTACACTCAGAGCTAGAAATACATTCAGCTTTAACAAGGGCCAGCAGCAGTTTGGGAACATTTCTCTTGGCACAAGAGCACATTTCCCCAGCAGCTGAGCAACCCATGGTGTCAAATAGTTTTTCCAGGCACCATGTTAAAGCCTGAAAAATACAATTTTGTTTTCCATTAGTTTTGGTGCATTGCTCCTCCATGCAGAGTTTCAGCCCGGTCTGCAGGAAGACTGTGAGCTGGAGGTTTCAGTAAAATTAAGATTTAAAGCCTGAGGGGCAAAGCATATAGTTAAAGGATGAGACAAGGGAATCATATACTCAATAAAGAGGAAAAAGGCCAAACCAAAATTAATTTCTGTTCTCCTTTTCACTAATATTTGGATGTCCCAATCCTTAGCACGTTATTTCTGGCCAAGCAGTTTGTCACTGCTCCCCCAGGGGCAGAATGGATGCCTGTTCACTATAGTCACAACAGGCTTGGTGTAAAGATTTTGGGGGAAAAATAATGAGAATTCTCTCAGATCCAATCCAAAGATAACTGACACCTTTTACACTACATGTGGGAGAGAGAGGGACTGCAGCTTCCAGCTGCAAAACAGGAGAACAGATGTTTCAGCTGCAGTGTGGACACAGGTGTGAGGACTTAAAACTAGAAAACAATAAAGTTTAAAGGGAACATTTGTCCAAGTAAATTGGGGGCAGGAGGGGAGGTTGGTAGACAACAGATTTCTGACATCCTGGAAAATTCTTGAAAATGACACTCTGTCTATCAGGGCTTTAAAATTAGTTACTACATTTTTACAACCAATTTACCACCATTTTGAGGGTGATATATTACTGCTAGCTTATGCTAGCTAACTTAGAAGGACTACATGACTTACCGAAAGCCAGGGCCAGCGGCAGTGCTCTGGGATTACCGCACAGCTCTGCCTGTTCAGCCAGACTGGCCAATGCTTCATGCAGTCGTGGTTCCCCTCCTTCTGGCCAGATGTCACCTGGGTGACCTGTCAGGAGCTACGTGAGAGGGAGGACTTGGTGACAGCCCTAACACCTGAGAATAAGAAATCTATGAAGCTTTTCACACCCTCTCCCCTTCCACCAAAACCCAGCCAGACCACTGCTGGGAGGAAATGTGACTTTAAGGGAAAATCAGTGGCTTTCAGCTGGATTTCCCTTCTAAGGCTGTCCTCTCAAGGGAGTTAACTAGAAACATGCTTGGAAATCAAAGTGAAGAGTCATGTGTAGGTCCCTGTAGTGACAGGGAAGGTGATCGTCACCAAGCCCCAGAGGTGAGCAGTGCTTGGAGGTGGTCCTCACACAGGAGGAGCAGTGATGGCACTAATAGTGCCCACCCACACAGCACATTGCATGCTGCTTTTCTAGTCCTTGTCTCACCAGCAAGCGTTGCCAGAGCAAGAGAGGCCCTACCACGCACTGCTGCAGCAGAGGAAGGGTCTTCCCGGGGCATTTGACAGTGCCCCAAACTGGAAAAGACATGGAAAAAACAAAAATTCCTACCAAGAGTGTTTTAACCAGAGAAAACAAATAAATTGATCAGCATCTAAAGAAAAGATGAGTTTGCTTTTTTTCCTCCAGGAGAGCATTCAGAAGACTCACGGGACCAAGTAACAACATTTCCCTTTCCTCTAAATATAGCATTGAATTTCATGATATAGAGCTTCACATTTTTCCTTCTTGTGGCTAACTCTGTATGGCATTAAATTGGTTAACAGTCCCTGATAGCAATCCTTGCATTGCAGGTGGCACAGAAATGTCAATTTTAATTTAGCATTGTATATGCAATAAAAATTCAAAGCTCATGTATGGGAGGAAATTTTAGAAACCTTTCCTGAGGAAAGAATCAGCAAAACTTGTATGTGAAGGGATAGCGTCAAGGTGTGTAAAATTGCCCTGAAAATCGGTCTCTACTATATATGTTATTATGTATGTATAAACATTACGTATGTTTATACGTGCACACACACACGCATTTATTTCCAACATTAAGGTCATTACGTTACAGACATTTACACTTCCAAGGCTGATTTAATCCTCTTTATGCTGTTTTTGTCAAGCCTCACAATGTCTTTCAAAAGTTGTCAGTGCCAGCTGAACTACGTCGTTGAACCAGTTTCCAAGACGAAGTCAAATGTTCATGCAGGAGAGGAAAACTGAGATTCAAAGTCAGCTTCTAAATTGCAAGATGACAGATATTTCTTTTCACAAATAGTCTGAACACTACCGCCAGAGGAGAAAACAGAAGGGGACCTGATAACCTGTGCTAGCATTTTGGACCTTCTCCTGATGCGACATTTGGCTGAGGACAATCATCAAAATCATGAGGTGGATTGAGACACATTTCCACTATGTAGGCAGTCTTTTTTCAAAAGCACTGCAGGTCAGAGGTCTCTTTAGTAGGTGGTTTTAGGCCAACTCAGACTTGTACTGCAGAGCGCTATAGAAAATCTGTCTCAGCGCTTGATCTCAGGAATCCAAACCTGGGTGATCCTCAGCACCTCTGGGTGCTAGTGTTACTGTGAAATGAATAACAGAGACCCCATTCATTAATTCTTTGATGCACAGAACAGGACTTTTCCCATCAGTTTAAGTGGTTTATTCTCGTGTATAAGACATTTTGTCAACCAATGCAGTAAAAAACAATAATAATGAAGAGCGGTGCCTGTTGTGTGAGATGATGTGGTTTGAGACTTGCCTGCCACCACATGCTTACCTGAACTCTGGGCTTCCAGGAGCATCTGTTTCAATCGTGCATTTTCTATTCTAGCGTTTGATTTTCTTTTATCAGCTTTTCTAGAACAGCAAATTGGTTTTCTTCCTCTTTGCACTGCTCCTTCTTACCCGACGTCTCCCCCGCTCCTGGCTCAAGGTCCTCCCATGAGTGCTGATAGCAGTCCCATCCAATGGGGAATTTTGTCCCAACTCTTCAGCCTCCCCAGTCTTCATGGGCACAGGAGGCAGGCTGCGCGGCATGAGGCTGAGCGGGTGCTGTGGACGGTACACCCACAGCCCTGGGTGAAAAGCTCCGAGCTGCACATATCTTCCTTCTTTCGCTGGGCAAACAGGCAGCATCTCCAGCCCTGCTTTTAGCTTCACATAACTGAATATCACTACCTATGTGAAGGTTTTTGTCAGTCTTGCAGATCTCTTCCCTCTCTCCTTCCAGCCATAAATCCAAAATGTCACAGTTTGGAGTATCTTTCTTTCCAGTGATGAATTTACAAAAGCTCTTTTCTTTTTCCTGACAGTGACTCAGCCCTAGGGAAATAAAATAGCACAAGTAGACTTTGAAAATTAATTTTCAAAGGTCCATAAAACCATGATGTGCAGCAGATTTTTGGCATTTTTTAATTGTTCTTTGTGTGCTTCTGTGCTATTCTCTTTACGGGGTAAAAGACTTGGTTTGCAAGCGAAATACATGTCTGCAAACTTAGCATGCTCAGGTGGGAAACTCCCAAATATGAGGCTTGGGGCTACGCCAGAAAGTCCCTTTCTGAATACGCTGCTCAGCTTGGAAAGCTTCATAGCATGCCAGTAACATTAAGTAATGAAGAGCTCATTTATGCCTTGCTGAAGGCATCTCTGCTTTGCAATCTGGAGAGTGAGGCTAGCAGAATTTACTGAGTCTTTGTGTAAGTGTATTGGTTTAGTTTTTCTGTTTGGTTGCTTCTGAATGGGTACAAAAAATCAGATGGACTAGGAAAGTGGGAAGAAAATACATCACACACCCTCCTGCAGTTTAAGTGGAGGCAGCATCTGATAATAAAGATTACAGCTTAATGAGTTGCATCTAACACGCACTTACATCTGTGAGTGCCTCAGCTTAGGGCTTGAGTATCAAACCAGTGGCTCAAAATCATGCAAACAAACAGACCGTATTTATAAACATGGTTTATAATCCCATTGTGCAAAGTGATTACTACATTACACAGATGACCAGATGCATTCATGACTGAGCATCCCAGTCTGGACAATTCACTTTGACACAGTGCAAACTGACAGGTCTAATTCTGACCTTACATTGGTTTACATGGATTTTGTCAGTGCGTGTCCTGATTCACAACCCTGACAGCAGAATGAAGCTCTAGACTCACTACTTTCTTTCTAATACTTTTAAAAGATTTGTGTAAAGTGCTTGTAGAGCAAGCAGGCAAGATTCTTCTTTGGGAATCATTAAAACCTGCACCTCAGTTCTGCATCTCCAGGAGGACTGTGCATGGACCACCAAATTTGCCTTGTTTTGTAACCTACTGTAAAACAGGATGAGCACATAGCGGTCACAGGGAGAAATAACCAGCTTCCACTCTCAGCTTCACTTTATTTAAAAGAGCAGCAAGACCTGGAAGGCCTGCTTGTCAAAAGCCAAACCAGGATGTCTGTTTTCCCACTGGTACATTTCAAAAGCAAGACACTTCACCACTGAAAGAAGGAACCCTGCAGCAGCCTGAACTCTTTAAAATACATTATTGAGTGCCTAGGAAGAAATGTTCGTTCCCTGCTGGTATAAGTTGGTCTTAGCAAAGTAGCAAACATGGAAAAGCAAAACCTTTTTCTCTCTGAAATCTCAGCCTAAACACCAAACAAAAATCTACTTGGAGGCAAAGCTCTGAGGAAAATGAGCTTTACCTGGGCTTTAACAAAAACTCTTCCTGCCCGCAACAAAATGAACATCACAAAACTAGCAGCAATTGCTTCTTTAAAGATTTTACCCTACTTGGAGACCAAGAAATCAGCTGGTAAAACTGATGTGCTAGACGGGGACTGCTGCCATCATTTACATAACGTTGTGCCTAAGACGACTGTTAACAAGAGCAGCCGTAGAGAGATTCAAGTAGATGTGTGGAGCAGATTTTTATAAACTGGAAAGCCAAAAATGCAACTGGCATGGCATTGCATTTATTATTTAGGCTTTATATGCTTTATTTTATTTTAATATTGCTTTATGTTTTACAAAGCACAACATTTATTTTACTACTTCATCACGCAGGGACCTCTGCCTGCAGTAGCAGAGGACTGCCTGCATTACAAAGGCATTACAAAAAGGCAGGTTTGAACCCTGCCTTAAACGGATACCATACAACGCTTTAATAAACTCTAAAAAAAATTAACCATCTCGGTTAGACTTCTCCTGAGTCCGGTCTCTCTGAGGCGAGTAGGTACTGACCATGAGAAACAAGCTGCTCGGCGCCGGAGCAGAGGGACGAAGGCTCAGGAGCGGCGGGAGGGCGCACCCCGCCGCCCC
>WAAD01032031.1:297521-337031 GCA_013389945.1 Fregata magnificens
CGGAGCCTCGCGCTCAGCATCCCTCGAGCTCCTCCTCGCGGATGGACGCTGCCGCGCTGCAGCCCCCCACCCCGGGGCCAGGCCGGGTGCCCCCGCCGCAAACACGCACGGCCGGGGGGCAGCCCTCCTAATGAGCACCGGCACCCCGCTCGGGAGGGGTTCTCCTGTGCTGAACTCCCACCTTTTGCCCACGTTTTCCGCTTAGAGCTTTAGTAAGGGCTGGAGTCAGGGAGCTGCTAGCGAGCGAATCTGTATTTATCACAGATTTGCACCACTGCCGTACCGACAAGGGCTCGGGGGTCGACTTGCTGCTTTACAGCTGTGAAACAGCTGTTACGGGCATAAACAAGGAGGAAAAGAGAAGGTGGGTAGGCGCAGGCCTGGCCAGTCCCCCTTCCCTCGCCTCCCAGGGGTGGGCAGGGTGTCCCCGGGAGGGCTGCACTGTGGGGCTGCGGAGCTGGGGTGTCCTTCGTGGGTTGCGGAGCGCTGACCTGCTGCCCCGGGAGCTGCAGTTATTCACAGGCAGCGCTTTCCTCACGCAGGCACCCTCTGCTTTGTCACCCCTGGTCTCCCCGAAGCAGTTTTCTTTCTGTGCTCCTCAGGCCAAAAGGGGCTCGCCCTCCCTCTCCTCAAGCAGCCTTTAAAAGGACTCCCAGTGACTTTAATGTTATTCAAGTAGATACTTAAATTCCTTGATGAACAAGTCTCTGAGTGGGTGCTGAGCTGGTTTACCCGCATGCCTGCAGAGGTAGTGGGCACCATAGAAAAGAGCTTTAGAAGCTCTCTTTGCAAATTGCCCTTTCAATCATCTCCCTCTAGCATAAATAAGGATAAAATTAGGCTAAATACAATACGTCTGTAAGGACAGCAAGCTTTGTCTGGGATTTTTAGGTCAGGCCAGGTTCATTCAGTGGTGACCACAAAAGATTTCTGAAACCACAAGCACAAAAAGTTGTTTAAAATTGAAAGGTGCTTTTAACTCTTTTTGATAAAGTTCTCAGAAAGTTTGGATAAGGAGGTGAGATTGGGCATCGGAAATAGGAGATACATTGATTTATTCAGAGGCAACAGGTTCAAGGACAAGCTTCAGGGGGGCTCACTGGCAACTCTGGGGCATGCAGGCTTTTATTCCCCTCCCGCTGCACAGTTACGCAGAATAAATAAGTAACCTGCACAACCAAAACAACCTCTGCTCATACACACTGCTGAATGTGCAAACCCTGGTGCTGTATTTGGAAGGGGACTTGTCTTTTTAACTGTATCTATTGGTGAAACACAATATCCTTGCTCCCCTCTGCAACTCTTTTTTTTTCTTTTTTCTTTTTTCCTTTTTTTTTCCCAACCTGTTTATACCTCTGGGCTATCTCAGCTACCAGAACACCAATACTATGTAAATAACATGAAATATGTTACAAGCCTACCTAAAGGCACGGGATCCACAAAGGCTTATGCTTCAACAGATCTTTATGCCTCTGGCTAATTAATCACTTGAATTCGGTGGCAGTATGTGTTATCGCCAAGCTTAAGCGTAAGTCTTCGTTAGAGCAGGACCTTGGATGGCCGGGCACGTTATAGAAATGTACTAAATAACCTTTTAACCCACTAAGAAAGAAGTTAAATACCACTGTTTCACTGAATGCGTACTGAGGGCTTCACAATAGAAAGATGACGACAGCATAGTGGCGGAAAAGAGGAAGGCATTGACCTTAAGGGTCTGTGAGAATCTGCAGATAAGTCCGTGACCTGCAGCTTCTGAAGAAAACAGTATTGCAAACACAGGGCAAAACAAGCTAAACTCTGGCATCAGCAGAACAGAGATTAAATGCTTGAAAAGACAAAAAGCCTGTGCTGGCACTACAAAGGGAATAAGCTGGACAATAATCAACCTTCAGCTTGGCCAAAGATATAAAAGCATTACTGCAGTCTGGTACAACCTGTAAGAGACAAGTTTTCCACCCCCCTTTCTTAATAATTAGAGGGATTCAGGAGTCACATAACAGATGATCAATTTTTTTTAGGTGAGGCCAACAGAGAAATATTAACATTCACATTGTTTGCAGCTTGCCTGCTAAGTGAAATGTTTATGAAGTAGTGAATTTCATCTGAAAATTCAAGCTGCTGTGCACCATCACGATAACTAGGTAATATTTTCCAAATTGCTTGAACTGCTTGAATGACTCCAAAGCAAGCTTGTGTTAAAGAGGATCACCTGGGATAATTTTTCTTCCGTAGGCCTTAAATAAGCGTTAGACATTCGTATAAATTCACTTGGTGATGCTCATTTAAATCTCTCATTCCTCCTTCATGAACAGGGCTCCTGGCCCAAATGGTGTGCGTGCTCTCTGCGAGACCAGACTTACATAACTGCAGACAAAACCCCTTCCTCATCAAAGCCGTCACGGACTAAAATACAGTTGTATGCCATCAGCATAAAGTGATAAGAACCAACAACTGAAAGGAGACAGCTCAGAGGAGGAACAGTATTTCAAAAAGGGAGAGAACAAAAGTCATCAAATAGATGCTCATGGAAAACCAGATTGAGTCAGTGAGGCAAAGGATGTCTCCGCAGTTACAGACCGCAGGGCATTTATCTACATGAGAGCAGAAATCACCCAGGGCACCCCCTGATGGTCTTAGGCCAAGGTGCTTGCGGTCCATTTCACAATGCAACACAGTTATGCTGATGAAATAAGCCAAGTAGACATATATATTTCTGATTTATTAATCTTAAAGGGAATTTGCAGTTCTAAAGATCTTTCTCTCCCTCAAATGCACACCCCTCACTCTCTCCTTCACACTGGCTGATTTCTTTCTCTGCACAGAATAGGTAGCAAAACAGTGTTTCTGGATATGATTTTAAGGATTACAGTAGTCTCATTATTGTAACTACTCAAATGTAATCTCAGATATGCTTCAGTCTGATGTCCTTAACAATGGCTGTTCAAACAGCACATGCTAGTGTAATAACGTAATCCATGACAACAAGAAGAACACAAATTTCCACCAGGAACAGTGAGAACTGACCAGTCTAGATGGGTTGCTGAAGCTACAGCCAGCACAGAGCTTCACCTAAGGGAATGTAGATAGATATAAAATGGAGATATATTCATGTGTCATGCTTAGCCGATGAAGTAAGCCTTCCTTTGTAACATGATGAAAAGGTCACCATCACATCTGAGTTATGTACTCTGTTATTTCACATGGCAAACACAGGTAATTTTCACTGGAATATATACTACCCGTCTTCTACAATGTTCCCCATAATGAGAACAGTCTTACTAGCCGTTGAAAAGAAACGGGCTGTTTGTAACTCATTAGGACCATACCAGGTGCAGGCCGCTGCTTTCCACTTCTAGCCGCAGAATGCGACTCTGCTGAGCGCCACTGCGTGAGTCGTTGGTCAGGCCTTTTGCAGCTGGAAGACAGATTATCAGAGACCGAGCATTTGGTGAGGATTTACTGAAAGCATAAGGATGATGAATAATATTACTTAATGGCTGTGTCACTCCTTGGCGCTCTTTCATTCAAGTCTAGAGCTGGTCAAAGAAATGTGTTAGCCCAATTGGGTTGGTGGGTGGGAGTGGGAAGGAAGATGGAGACCAGAACTGAACAAAGGAAAAACACAACAGAATATCTTCTTTTGTTTTTAATTTTCATGTATCAAAAGAACAACAACAAAACCCAACCCCAGATAAACTTTTTTTAGGTCAGACCTCAAGGTTGTTCCTCCGGAAAAAGAAAAATCAATGTTTCAGTTGTGTTACTCTCTTTTTACCCTTTCTTTTAAACGTAGATCGATTTTAAATGAAAAGAGCCCTCTCTTGAAATGAAAATGAGAAACTTTTTATCTAGAAAATGTCAAGCTGAATAGGCTGATATTTTTCATTATTAAAATGTCTAAATGAATGTTTCTGCTTTTCAGTATTTTCCCCCATTTTTTTCAACTAAAGGTATTAATCCAAGTTCAGAAACAACTAGTGGCACTGATATGTGCACTACCCTTCTCCAGGGAGAAAGGGGTACACGCCAGAGCCCGAGGGCTCAAGACCCCCATAGCTGAGGCCAGCCCTGGCTCATGGGGAGCTGCCCGTGAGCAGACGTCTGTGCACAACTAGCCACTGTGACCCTCAGGCTTGGGGTGGAAAAAGGCAGTGAGAAGGGGAAACACAATACGGCTGCTTTTGAACTATTTCCTTCTCTTTGCAAAGCTATCAGCAAGTGGAAGGAACATAAAAATCCCTACCTTAACTCTGGCTCCAGAGTTGCTAAAACAACTTTGCTTTGGCTAATAAGCTGTTGTTAAGGCCAGAATTAAAAGCAGATCAGGCCCATCAATTTTTTTTTCAGTGCCCCTCTCCCACTGTCTTGGTTTAACCCCAGCCAGCAATGAAGCACCACACAGCTGCTCGATCACTCCCCCCAGGTGGGATGGGGGAGAGAATCAGAAGAGTAAGGTGAGAAAACTCATGGGTTCAGGTAAAGACAGTTTAACAGGCAAAGCAAAAGCCGCACACACAAGCAAAGCAAAACAAGGAATTCATTCACTACTTTCCATCGGCAGGCAGGTGTTCAGCCATCTCCAGGAAAGCAGGGCTTCATCACGCCTAACAGTTACTTGGGAAGACAAACACCATCACTCCGAATGTCCATCCCTTCCTTCTTCTTCCCCCAGCTTTATATGCTGAGCATGATGTCATATGGTACGGAATATCCCTTTGGTCAGTTGGGGTCAGCTGTCCCGGCTGTGTCCCCTCCCAGCTTCTTGTGCACCCCAGCCTTCTCGCTGGTGGGGTGGGGTGAGAAGCAGAAAAGGCCTTGACTCTGTGTAAGCACTGCTCAGCAACAGCGAAAAGATCCCTGTGTTATCAACACTGTTTTTAGCACAAATCCAAAACATAGCCCCATGCTAGCTGCTAT
Organism: Fregata magnificens; assembly: GCA_013389945.1. NCBI lineage: Eukaryota > Metazoa > Chordata > Aves > Suliformes > Fregatidae > Fregata > Fregata magnificens. The sequence continues at coordinate 302,439 of WAAD01032031.1, forward strand.
GAAGAAAATTATCTCTATCCCAGCCAAAACCAGCACACCCACCCATGCCTAACCCTTCATTTCAGCTTCCGCAACACCCACAGTAACATTTTCTCTCAGCATGAGACCAATAGTGCCCCTTCTTCTCGTGTGCTGGGGAGCACATAACAGCTTGTGCAGATCAAATCACCTGCACTGGATCAGATCACACAGCCCTTCTTAGACAATGGAATTGCCACCCACCTCCCATCTCCTATAGGATAAGGAGGTTCTCAGTCTGTCCTACAGAGGCAACAAAGCAAAAAACTCCATGAGAAGAGGGAGAAGCCTTGACAGAACAGACCTCTGCTACTTCTGCAGGGAACCTAAGGAACTGCACTTGTCTCAGACCCCCTCTCTTTCTATTGAATTCAGTAGGAATGGCTCCATTTTGCAGCAGTAAGGGATGGGTACTCTGGATTTCCATGTTGTCTCATGGACCGTGCACAGCACTTGTGAATCTGTGCAGCTCTATTTCTTCACTTAAAAAAAAGAATGTTCACATCATGGACTTGCACACTAACTGAGCACTGCAGCTGCCTTTAAATCTGACATTCAGTTAACACTGACAGATTAGTTGAGTCCTTGCAATTTACATGAAGTTTCATCAGAACATAGTCCCATATTCAATTAGGAACCTTTTTGGGGGGAAGGCACCATGCAGATCTTTGAACACTGTGATCAATATATTAAAGACCAGAGAGCCTTTGAAGTCAAGCTGTTCTAATTAATCTACTTTATTTTGCATTTTGCTTGTCTCAGAAAAACATTCTTTCACTTCCAGTCTGTTCCCAGTATTGATAACTGATCCTGCCCCAGCATGCATGGACTGGATAAGCTGCTCTCCTGAGATGGCACTCAATCCTCCATTTCTGAGATACTCTAATGAATGAGCTAACCTCTGAGCAGCAACCTGCAAACAAACCTGGAACATATTTGCCTCTTTCACAAATGCATCCTGATTATGCTAGGCTTATAGGTGTAAGCAATCCTTAGACTCGTCTGCTTTCCTTAAAGCACTTACTGATGTTGTACCAGCCAAGCCTTGGTCTACTGCAACATGCCGGACTAGGAATCCATTATGACACAACCACTAAATATATGCTAGAAGTAGTGGCAGACGTGCCCAGTGGCTTGGGAAAAGTAGATGTTACGTTTAATTATGTGACATAGTTAAAAAGCGAGCAGAAACAAAATCACATATGCAATTAATGAAGGGCAGGAAACTTTAATTAGATGTAAGTATGTAATATTAAGCAATTATTTTGCTCAGATGAGACAATGTGCTGAAGTCAAATCACTTGCTAAACCTTAACAGTCTGTCTGGATCCTTCACTTCATAATACTTAGATTAAGAGTTTAGATCATCAGGGTCAGAGTGTCTGAAGTCAGATTCAAATACCTCCAGAGTGGAGTACAAGTAAATAGTTTAAAATTGCAGCCATCTGTGGTGAAGGTTATCATCCTTTGACTCTGAAGAGAGAGCGATTACCAGAAGCCCTTGGCAACTATGAAATGCAGGAAGGTGTTACTTTACTATTGCAAGCTTCGGATAACATTAAATACACCTACATGGCACTACAGTAATGGGATCCCCAAAGTGTGTCCTATACTGTACATGCAGCCCTTAAACTCTTCCTGTGCAGTCTGCAAAAGGATGCCAACATACGAGAGAAGGAAGCAAGGGAGGACACACTGCCCCAGTGCCAGCGCTCTCCCGAAGCTCACATCCCCCCTCCTCTTCCCCCTCTGTGTAGGGGCTGGGCACACCAGCAACGCTCGGGTTAGGAGTCTGAGGACATGAAACAGTGGCCTGTCCACAAATATATGGGTTGTCACTGGCTTCTGTGTATAAGGCCTAAGGGGTGCTTCTCCAGGCCATCAGTTAGCTTAGACAGTACACTGAAGATTGTGCAGTAAGTGAAACTGGTACATCAGCATTTCTGCCTCACCGTCACCACGGATGGTGGGTAGTTTGGCCTGGTTGAAACACTGCAGGGGCATATTGTGCTTAGTGTGGGTCCTAGCATACAAATGAAATGGTACTCCCCATCCAACTCCCTTGCTATTTTCCCCAGCTTTCCCTGATTTTCCCTGGTCTGCACATGCCTGGGAGCTGTGCAACTGGATATTGAGCAAAGGAGGTAAAAATGACTGTTGGATACCGCTGTGGTGACTGAGAACAACCAGTTTCGCCCTTGTGCTTGATAAGAATAAGTGCTTTCAAAGAAAACCAACATGTGATTATGTCATTACCTGAAGGACTATAGGTCCTCAATACCATATATATATAGGTCTATATAGGTCTCTCAACTATATAGGTCTCTCAAATGCAAAGTGCAAAGCTTTGATTGTATAGGCAAACTTACATTTGACATCACATGCTATCAAGAGCTTTACCTTGCAGCCCTACCACTCGTTCAACGGAGGTTTTAATGGAATCTTATTAAACATGAAAAAGTATTGGCACCTGAGGACAGATAACTCAACAAATGTTAGTGAAAGTAAGTAAATAAGGAGAGATGTTAGTAAGAAGAGTACTCTTCAGCACATTGCCCTTCTCCTGTCTAGGGCTTTGGGGGTCATTACATAGTTATGTTTGTAGCCATCTATTTAACTGCAAGATTTTGTTAGTAATTGACAACAGGATTCTCTTCCACAATAAAAAATTCATCTGATGAATCTGTAAGGTTTATGGAGACTGTAAAGCTTAAAACAGAACAGAAGTCATCTTGAACTGATGCAAAATTCCCAGGACAACAGAGCAAGGCATGTTTACAGTGGAATTTTAACTAGCTCTCACTATATTTTTAAAACATACACAGAAGTGAATACTGTATATTCTATGATAATAATTTACTTTTAGAGATATCTAACACTAACCAATTGGCCAGGAGCACTGCAATATACGAATAATGAATTTTCTTTAAGCAGCACTTTGCATCTAAATGATGCCAGTGTGCTTTATAGGTTAAATACTTGGCTGTTGTAACTCCATTGCAGTCTGAGTGATTTCAGAGGATCTACGCTTGTATACATGACTGAAGGATGCAATGATTTTTTTTTTTCATGCACATTGACATTCAGCCATGGATGAACAGCTGCCTACTAGCTAACAACACTGCTTCATGTGACTTCAGATAATACTTGTCTGATTGAAACCTGGAGGGAAATGAGGTAGACGCGAATCACAAACTGAGGGGTTTGAGCCTGTATGAAGCTGCCTGGGACCAATTAGTAGCACTATTATTGATTTGCATGCTGGAGCACGAGACAATTATTTACCTCTTGATTTTTTCCCTATAAATTTGTTCAAGAACAGACATTTTTTGTGTACAGACTTGTTGTTGTGTCCTTTTGACCCCTAATCATTACCAGTCCCATCACCAAACACTTCATGATGGCAGTGAGATTCCGCCCATGTAGTTTCTTTGCATATCACAGTCCTGATATTCCTCCCACATGTGGCAGAAATCTCACAAGAGGTCAGGTAATAAAAAAACCAACCCACAAATAAAAGTGATTCAGAACCCTGTGATTAATCCTCAAGCATTTTATCTGGGACGGGGCAGCTAGCTTGAGTCAATTATTAATTACTCACATCTATTTCTGCAATAGGTGGGCCTGCCAGAGCTCTCCAAGGCTTGGATCCAGAAGGAAACGTTCCCATGTTCATGGGTGCTTGGCTCCGGTGTTTTGGTTGGGTTTATGCCATCTCTCCTTTCTCTGACAGAATGTTGTTGCATTTAAAAATAGAAAACTCCATCTGCTGTATGGGAAACCAAATTGCAGCTAATGTCAATGTATTTCTCTTGTACATGCTCAGGGAGGGGATTGCCATTCAGAAAGTACTGTCACAGACCTATAAAGATACAGACAGGCCATTTGTTTCTCTCTGACTCCTTTCTACTAAAATGTTGTAACAACAGATGAAAAGCAGTTGGTACTGCCATGAGTTCCATGCAGGTGGAGTTGTTTCCATGCAAGTAACCCCTTGGGACCCGTATCGCCCCAGGGGTGCATGGCCAGGCAGGTCTGTGGAGTGACTCCCATTGACTTCAGGAAGCTCTGGATCAGGACCGAAGGCTCTGCACAACTTTCCTGATGACCGCAGTTTCCCACAGCATTCGGCACAGCCCCGGTGCTCCCACAGATCTGCTGGTGGGCTCACAGCCTACAGCAGGCTCCTGCAAAGCCCCGAGCAGAGGCAGGGCCATCCCCTGCAGGAAGGCATGGGACTCCCGAACAGTGGCCGGAGGAGACAAGCAGACCACTGCGGGAAAACATAAGGCTATTTGAGGGATGGCGTCGCAAAAGATTAGAGATTTCCACTTTGAACAGCCAGTTCCCCAGTGGAATACAGATCCTACCCCATGATAGCATGCATACTTTGGTGACTTACTTATAGCAACTGCTCATTAATTTGTCTAAATGTTTTCCATTTTATGCACTCCCAGTCTTTCCAACTCCTCTCACTTGTATACACCTACCCAGACCCCTTGCCACAGAGGTGGGCAGGCTGGGGAGGCTGGTGGCGAGGAACAAGGTGGCCGTTCCATGCGGCAGAGCAGGACAGCTTCTCCCCTGCCCCAGGCAGGCAGCTGTGTCTGGCACAAGGGGCTAAGGAGCTGGAAGGAGGTGACACATTGGGATTACCTGGGATGTCAGCAGCATGCTGGGGCATCAGGAAAAAAAGCCTAATGTTGCAGGGGTAATATCCCCTCAACGAATCTGTTAAAAAAAAAGAAAAAACCCTAAGAGGTTCGTTATTATAATACAGAACTACAGAAAGACCCACAGGAGTAATTCCAGCTGCAACTAAAGAAACCAGTAACTCTAGCCGAGACCAAGTGGGAAAAAGATCTTAAGCAAAGATATGATGAAGAGGGAATCTGAAGCTCACAGCTTATTCTTTTGCTCTGGGGTTTCAGAAACCTGCCTAATGCGTCTGACATTTGGAACATGCAAAACTTAAGAGATTTCAGATAAAACAGCAAAACACAATCAGTGAACTTCATCCATTTGTCAAAATGTCAAAGTTGGTTTTTAATGAATTCCTGACACTGCAGCATTTGTCTGGACCTTCCAGCGCCTTAATATCTGCTCCTGATGTTTTTCTTCTGGTGCATATCAGGGAAGGGATGAGGACAACTGTACTTGTGTCTCTGGGCTCACAAGATTTTGAATGTTGTGTTCCCAAGTTAAAAAGAATTAATTGTCACTCCATGAGTTATCTCACTGAGTTCATAAAGGCTGTTCTCATATCTCACATCCGTCTGAATGCTCTGATTTAATGTCAGAGCACACAGCCCTTAATCTGATCAAATGCATGATAGGGGTCACAATATGACACTCTCAGGGCCATCCTGGCAACCCAGTGGGTCGCTGTGCACTCACTACTTTCAAAACTCATATCCCCAGCTACAAGACCGTAAGAAACACTCATAAAGCACTTTTTATTTTTCTGAGGCAGTAGCTTGCTCAAATGCCACTCAAGCTGTATTGGTTTTTGTTGGTCACTGTTTCAGAATTCATTATCAGGAGACAGCATTTGAGGATTCACAGTTTTCAAAGATTTATTAAGCAATGTGGAAAAAAGCCAACAGAGCTAACTAATAAAAATATTTAAAGTAGATTCTGGAAAAAATACTGCCTTGCTACAAGAATAGCATATCCAAACTGGGTTTAGACACAGGATCCATCCTCCCCAATTAGACCATGTTTGATAATTTGGACAATAAAATTGTATTGCGATCCTTTAAGATTAATATCTTATACACAGATGAATGAGCTATACTTTCATGTCTGCTCTCATGTCAAGCCATCAGATAAAGTGCTAAAGTAAAAATAAAACAAATACCAGATTTCCTTTTTTGTCTGGCTTTAAGAAAAGTATACTGAGCACTCCAAGTAATTCCTCATTATGTTACTTTTCTTAAAACAAGATTAGTGAGAAAATAGTTAAGCACATGAAAAATTCCTCTTCCACCATAGATTAGTTGGCAGGCCCTGATAGAGAGACTGGAGACATTCCTTTTATCTGATGGAAAAAATCTTTCTTCCTGGACTGAGCTATAGCAGCTTTATTTGTTAGTATTTTCTTTCTTTTTCTGTTGAAAAATGCCAGTGGGTGAAGGAAGCAGACTATTTTGGTAGGACATTATTAACCTAGACTTTGGGAAGCTGCAGTCTGCTGCTTCCCACAGGCTGGGAAAATCACTGCAATCCACACTTCCACTGAAATAAATTCCCTGAAGGAGCTGGGGCATCATCTCTCTGTGCCACAGTTCAAGATCTGGAAAATGAGGGTCAAATATTTTGTCACTTTAAAGGAGTCATGAAAGAATGACACTAATTGACTTACCCACGTAAAATACAGATATCCATTAACAAATTATAAAAAGGATTTATGTCTCTGAATTGCATCTCTTCAGCCAAACAAAAGTGTAGCTTGTAGTAAGTAAAACATTTACCACCTTGTACTGAAAAATATTTTATCACATGCTTAGTGAGAAACAAGGAGACAGAAACCCATGCTTGGAGGGTTAACTTCCCTAGGATGAAAGGAGGTTGGTGCCTTTGTGATCTACAAGCATTAGGAGTCACCGATTATCTTTCTGTTTGGTGTTTGTCCAGCCATCAGTGCAGTAGCTGTCAGGATCCCTGACAGGCGCTCACAGGCTTCACAGTGCCACGAACCACACTAACAATGAACAGGCTCACAAACAATTTGGACAACCACCTACCTTCTGCAGATTCAGAGAGATCAGATTTGTAGGAATACACACATAATATATGGCAGGGTTTACATTTCTCTTCAAAATGCAAGGCTAGGGAATGTCAGGCCCTGAGCCTTTAAAGGTATGAGTCAAAATAAACAAACATGGAGCAGAGGAAAGCAGCACATTTGTCAAGTGACGAGGGGTATCATGATGCAGCTGGGAAGGCACTTTTGTCAGTTGTGGCAGTTTCCTGAACATTGGTGGTGTTTAATTTAATCAGACATATCACCATTTATAGGAGAAAACAGTACTTAAAATTAGTGCAAAAGATTATGAACTGAGCAAGAATCTTTTGGAAAGTAATGCCCTCTGAAAGCCGAGCAGCACAGACAGATTTATCCATTGCCCAGCAAGGATGATTCACAAATCAAGGCATGAAAAATTATAGAATCATAGAATCATTAAGGTTGGAAAAGACCTCTAAGACCATCAAGTCCAACCATCAACCCAACACCACCATGCCTCCTAAACCAGGCCCTGAAGTGCCACGTCTACACCTTTTTTGAACGCCTCCAGGGATAACAACTCCACCACCTCTCTGGGCAGCCTCTTCCAATGCCTAACCACTCTTTCGGTAAAGAAATTCTTCCTGATACCCAATCTAAACTTCCCCTGACACAACTTGAGGCCATTTCCTCTCGTCCTATCGCTACCTACTTGGGAGAAGAGTCCAGCACCCGCTTCACTACAACCTCCTTTCAGGTAGTTGTAGAGAGTGAGAAGGTCTCCCCTCAGCCTCCTCTTCTCCAGACTAAACAACCACAGTTCCCTCAGCCCCTCCTCATAAGACTTGTTCTCTAGGCCCTTCACCAGCTTCGTTGCCCTTCTCTGGACACGCTCCAGCACCTCAATGTCTTTCTTGTAGTGAGGGGCCCAAAACTGAACACAGTATTGGAGGTGCGGCCTCACGGGGCACGATCACTTCCCTACTCCTGCTGGCCACACTATTCCTGATGCAAGCCAGGATGCTGTTGGCCTTCTGGGCCACCTGGGCACACTGCCGGCTCATGTTCAGCCGGCTGTCGACCAGCACCCCCAGGTCCTTTTCCGCCAGGCAGCTTTCCAGCCACTCTTCCCCAAGCCTGTAGCATTGCATGGGGTTGCTGTGACCCAGGTGCAGGACCTGGCACTTGGCCTTGTTGAACCTCACACAATTTACCTCAGCCCATTGATCCAGCCTATCCAGATCCCTGTGTAGAGCTTTCCTACCCTCGAGCAGATCGACACTCCTGCCCAACTTGGTGTCATCTGCAAACTTGCTGAGGGTGCACTCAATCCCCTCATCCAGATCATTGATAAAGATGTTAAATAAGACTGGCCCCAATATCTAATATTTTACCACAATGTCACTTTTGACTACTGTGTTGAGAAACTGTGGATAAAGAGTTTTCTTCGACTAGGCAAAACAACGCATACTTTCAGTTACAGCCTACCTTAGCGACAGATGATAGATGTTAGCACCTTCTTCCTTTGGTTTCTGCACTAGTGATAAGTAACATCTGACATTATGCAGTTCTCACTACCAACAGCTTCCCACCAAGAGCAAGACTGTGGCAGATTCTTCCAAGAGTTACTCCTTACGCCATCTTCATACCTTTGTCAATAGCTTTTTGTCAAAACAGCCTGAGAGATCCAGAAACTCAGGACACAGTGAGAGTTGTCAATGCACACATATCTCCAACAGTAACTGTGGCATTGCTCTGCCATTGCTGTGCTAGCTATTAAGCATCCAGCCTGGGTGACACACATGTGAAATCTCCAGGTGTAACACGTAGTGCTTTGATGAGCTTCATGATGAGAACTGCCAAATTAACATCCTATTAACGATTTAGTGTGGCAGTTGCACACCAAATTGAAATTGTACAGCTTATGAGGAAAACTAGATCAAGACTAATGTCTTAAATTTCTTATTTAGGGAAACCTTCCAAAAGTTTCCAGAGGATAGGTTGAAATTTTCTTTTTTTTTTTTTTTATGAGGAGAGGCTGCAAGAGCTGGGACTCCTCAGCTCAGAGAAGAGAAGACTCAGGGGCATCTTATCAACGTGTATAAATACCTAATGGGAGCGAATGAAGATGAGCAAGCCAGACTCTTCTCAGTAGTGGCAACTGACAGGGCAAGAGGTAATGGACACAAATTAGAACACATGATATTCCAACTGCACACATGAAAACAATTTTTTACTGTAAGTGTGGTCAAACAGTGGCACAGATTGCCCAAAGAAGTTGTCCAGTCTCCATCCTTGGAGGTATTCAAAACCCGATTGGACATAGTCCTGGGCACCCTGCTCTAGGTGACCCTGCTTGAACTGAGGAGCTGAACTAGATGACCTCCAGAAGTCCCTTCCAACCTTGACTGTTCTGTGACTCTGATTCTCTGATTCTGTTTTACTCATAAAGCATCTTACCTCGGCCCTGATGCACACTGGAAAGGTTTCTGGGACAACGGATGATCCCAAACTGCTCCACTAGGAATCATCACAAAACAAAATCTATTCCAGAATATCATACGGCAGCCACAGTCATCTTCTAAACCTCTGAAATATAAGACAAAAAATATAGTGTTATTGTGGACATGAAGTACAAATGGTGGATTATGCAAATTGCTATTTATTGCAGGTGTTGATGGAAACATTTTAAATTTATTCCAGGGTTATGGTAGTTGGCCTTGGAAATCTAACTCTTTTTGGAAGCTCACAATTAACATATCAGGAAATTACTCTGCTTCTCAGGCCCAGCAAGAGTTGTGGTTGCCCATTAGAAATCAGATGACTTTCTTCAAGAGGCTGTAATAGAGTACTGAGTGGTCAGTGATGTGACTAGGCTGCAGGCATTCTGATGGATCACACTTGACATGTGATTCATGCTAAAAACTAAAAATTGAGACCAAGAGAAAGAAAAAGGATTTTCCTGACACCCTATTTCATCCCTCATTGCTGAAAATAACTCCATGTTTTCAGTCAAAATTAATGAAGAAAGCTGAATATTCAACACTGTTGAGGTAACTAAGTAACATATCTAAGGATTTTGGGCTCTGTTCCTGCGAACACTTCAACTGGTAACTAGTTTTCTTCTAATAGTTTCGGTACTACCAGTCATACTAATTATTTGCTTGACTGGAAACATAAGTCGAGATACAGTCCATTAGTGAGGTGACCCTGAAGGCCCAGACTCACCAAATAGGGATGGGGACCAAGATGGAATTTGGTTAATCTGATTTGAATCTTCATGATATAATTCAACAAAATGAATCATGAATATATCTTCATTTTATAGTTCACATTAAAATGTGAAACTACAGCCAATAAACATAGTTCATTTGAAAACTTATGTCCTGCCAAGCCTGATTCTAAAGTAAGGCTAAGTCAGTATCTTCTTAATGTCCTTTCCATCACACCTCAATTCCACAGATACCTCTTTTTTCTTGTTAAAAAAACAACACAGGTCACATTGTTGGCTGACTTCAGTACTATGATATAGAGTTACAATCACCAATTCTCTGACCCAGCTCTGGAACAGAATATACACATTTTATGAGGAAAATGAAATGGAACAAAACAGGTTAAATTACAAAAACCAGTACTTCTTCACTTTTACTGATTCATTTATGTCATCTACAGAAAAGATTTGCAAATGGTAGGTGAAATATAGCATCTGGCTGGGAGCTAAACAGTGTTTTTCATAGACCTCAGAAACATGTCTCTTACAAAGCAAGACATTCAGCTCTCTTATCTTACACTGAGTAATTAGCCTCAGTAGTGATGAACTGCTTCCAAATGGATAAGCTTTTGATAGGAAACTATCAAATCTCAGCGGAAATCTGATCATGGCAAAATTGCTCATGGAAAAAAACGGCTCGACACTTGATGCATCCCTTAAAAAACAAGGATGCCTTGGTATTATCTCATTTAATAAAGATGTTGCAAACAATAAAAGCCACAAATGTTACTCCTACTAAGCAATTTTGATTACTTGTGGTTTTTATCTGATTAAAATGTATTAAAATTTGCATACAGGTATTCAAATTTATCTAGAGTTAGAACTCTATTCTAGTGTTTTGCATTTCAACCTGGTTTTGTACTTCAAATTTGTATTTCAATTTATGCTAGACAGTAAATGACGTGCTTAGGAAAAACTGAAAACTAATAAACTTTTGTTTTCTTTTGTATGAAACATCTATCTTTTTAATTTTTTTCTCTTTATGGGATCTATTTCTTATCCCATCTTAATCATAGCTAGTACTGGTAGGCCATTTTCTATGCAGGCAACCGGCAGAGGTTTCAGAATTTTGCAATACACAGCAGCTACCTTTGCTCTTAATAGGTAAGACTTAGGGATAAGCACTTTTGCAGCTCTGGTCATTTCCTTTAGTTGCCTAATTGGCAAAATAACTCTTTGGAAAGGCATGCACTTCTCAGACTGAGCGGAAAAGGAATTATTGATGAAATGTGAGGAGTATTGATGGGATGCATGAAGGCAATTGAAAAGGAAATGCCTTCTAATTAAATATCTGGTTTAAGATTTGAAAATGTATGTTGTCCTAGATAGGCCATTGATCTGAGAAGATTGCTCCTACAGACTACCATGTACTGCAGGAGATGCTTTTGGGGCAGGAAAGAAATCATTTATCCATTAAGAATTTCAAATTGCCAAGCTATAAGGAATCCCTTCCCCCTACTCATCCTGCCTTCTTCAGTGCCCATCTCCCCCCCCACATAAAAACTTCCCATATTAAAGAACCAGCTTAATAGGTCAAAATCCCCTGAACATTTCCAAAAAACATAGGAAAAAATCCCAAATATATTTCACACTTAATCTGAAAGGGATGAGGTTACCCTTGTTGCATGACCTCCTCCCCTTCTCACCTACAGAAGACAGCCCATTGCACTATAAGAAATCCTGTGGCTCTTGGCCCAGCTGCCAGGCTCTGGGCTTGGCAGCTGCCTTTTAGACAGGCTGGAGGGGAGCGTGTCAGATGGGAAGGAAAACAGAGAAAATTCCCCTGGGAAAATTGCCTTGTTTCTGCTGAACTAATCCACACACTGACACGATTCTACAGGATGTTTTGATTTCTTCCATATTGGCTTTTCCTGACAGAAAAAAAAAGAAATAAGAAACAAGAAATGTTTCCTCTGAAAATTTCCATGTGACTGTATCTTAGGCAGCAGCATGTTTCTTGTCAAATCCTAAGATTTAATTGGAAGAGATCTAAACAGCCTGGTGATCAATAGCTTATGTTTGGCTGATGTTAAAATGGGTTCTGGAGATCTTTTGACAGTTTTGCTCAAAGCATACAGTGAATTGCTATAAATATCCTGACATAAGGCAATGTTGTTCCAGTGTGGGAACTCAAAGTAAACCCTCTGTCCTTAGAAAGCTCGCCCTTTAACCACAAGCACCAGGGGCAACTGCCACATCACCAGTCTCTGTATAGTTTCTTTCTGTAGGAGGGCAAGCACTTGCCTGCAAGCACAGGTTACCTGTACATGCCATTTATCTGGAGCTGAGCAGATGAAAAAAAGTTTTATCCAGGATCTGCCATGTTCACTAAATAATTCAACAAACTAGTTTTTCTTTAGGCTGCTGCCTGAAGGCACATGTATTTTGGGTTTGAGCATAGCACTGTTTGTTTGGGTTCATTAAGTTCCTACTGCTCAGCTGACCTTGGCATGTTTTTTTTTCATTTTTTGTTGTTTGTTTATTTTTTTAACATAAGCATGATAAATCATTTTTTTCCCCAATTAATATAAAGAAAGTCTCAAACGTTTAAATATGGGCCTGTTCCATCAAGACCGCTTTGAGGAAACAAGCTGTTATTTGATTTCCTGGTGGGATTAGTTCTTGTCAAATACATTTTTAATGCACTTCTGGTATCTAATGAATTATGTAGCATGCCCCTTTTTCTTCCGTCAGGTGAGGTTTGGAAGAAATCAGGTCAAGTCTGATGGCAAAAAATGACATAGTATTCTGAAATAACCTCTAGTCTGGGGGAAACAACCGTACTGATGGAAGCTAATTCCTGATGAAACAAAGAAAAATGTTATAAACAAGTCAGGCCTCCCTATTTTTGTGACCACCACCAACAAAAAAAGTTCTTCCAATCAGGCAGAGGCCAAGTACAATTTTTAGAGGCCTTAAAGGAAGCTAGTGAAAGCCAGGTTTGAAACAATCAAAAGAGAGTTATTCATCCCTCAGTGCGTAGCAGGCCTGTGGCACTCCAAGACAGGGAATGCTGAGGAGGTGAGAAGCTTATGTGGGTATAAGTAGAGCCTGGACACAAACCTGGAAGAGAGGTCCAGTGCCAGTTACTAAATAGAAAAATCACAGAACGCTCAGGAAATTCCCCAAGCTCAAAATGCTCAGATGCTGGAAGAGTAGTAGGAGAAACATCATATGAGCTTGTCCTGTTCCTCCTTCTCCCTAGGCACCCATTGTCATCACTGTGGGACACAAAAAATAATTTAGATGGCTCCCTGGTCTAAACCGTTATGGTTATTCTTGTGTTCTCATCATTATTAAATGGTAAAATCCTAGAAGAAAAGAAAAATTGCCGAAGTTACTTTTGTTGTTTGGTCATATGTCAAACCCAAAACCCACTCTTCTTTTTAAGAAAGGGTTGACTAATATTTGTGTGGAATAGCACTGTTAATGCAGGGGGGTATACGTTGTTCAACACGAGATGTGGGGATGACTTCTAACATCTCCCTCCCCTTAGGTTTGCTTCTGTGGTGCTGACACACTGATTCACTCCAGGATGAGTGACAGATGCTCTGGCTAGAACTGAGATTAAATATGTGTATTCAGGAAAGCCATTCTACTTATGTCAATTTTTCTGAGGCTTATCAGTTCTTTTTTTTTTTCTTTTACAGTACTATAACATTTTGGCTATCGCCATTAAAAACTGAGCAGGTACATAATTTCTAATTGAACTTTGGCCACCACCACATTTGTTCCATTTTTAAAAACTGCTCATTTGTAATTTTCCTGACAAGAATCAAATTAACAGTTTTGAATTGCCTTGAGCTAATACCAATCTCAAAGTCCTGTATACCTACGTGCTCTATTTTGATTGGGATAACTGGCCTTTCCAGATCAGACTTGGAAGATTATTTGTCATATGGGTTTTACATTTAATTAAATATCAGATACATTGCTTTTTGTCTGAAGCAATTTGAGCTTAAATATTCCCTAGGGGATTCTGGAGAAGAAAATTGTTCTTCTACGTCCCACTTCCAACATATTGATTTTTTCAAAAATTTCAATTCCTAAGATAACCAAAGATGTCACACACACCTTAAAGGAAGAAAAAAGGACAAGTTCCTTCAAACACAGGACTTTTTTTTTCCACCAACATTATTGCTTTTCAATTTTTTTTTTTCCTGAAGAATTGTCATTAATCACTGATTAATGAGAAAGGCCTTAGTTAATCAAAGCCTACCTTGACACGATGTCTGAATTTTACCTGTTAATACATTATCTTCTACAGTTGCTTTGCTCTTCTTCCAGTCCAGTCATGCTCATCCATTCAAATCCCTTCTGTATGACTCAGAACTGGAACATGAACTTGGCTTATCCACTTCTCAGGAAGGTGGCCTCATCAGCAGTTTAGACCATCTGGAAATAGGTTTCTCTTAATTTCTTCTTTTGGAGCTCTTCCCTTGGATACACTCAATTAAGTGTTAATTGTCCCCAGAGAAAAAAATGGGGAGAGGGTGACTTCTACTGGGTGGAAGTGGGAAAGTCATGTTCCAGCCCCTGCTCTGATGGGTATATAATTACATATGCAAAACAGAGTAGGTTTTTTACAGGGAAAAGAGACCATTCTGGGGCATCTCTAGGTGCAACCATTCAGCTTTTCACCAGCTCCTCTCTCACTGGAAAAGTTTTCCCTAATGAAAGAACTGGAAGGTACAGACGCAGCTTTAGTAGTGTGCCTCCCTGGGCTTTTTCTGCAGGACTAAGCATATTCTGAGATTGTTTATCTTTAGACAAGCCTTGTTTATCTTTAGACAAGATGTGGGGGCAGAGGTGTGGGCTAAGCCACAAGCTATCAAAACTGGAATAGTTTATTACACGCACAGAATTTGTGAGCAGCCCATTCAAGGTCCCAGGCACATATGGCTTTATCACCCCATGTGAGTAGCAGTCCTTCACCACCACCAAGTCACCAAAGGACACTCACTGCCGGCGCACTGTGCATGTGGAAATTGGACAGGGAACTTCATGTGTGAAAGATGAGTCAGATGGGTTTCCTCACCAGCACTACAAGCAAAGCCATGGATGTCTTTATCAGATCTGACGTTAGTCTCTCAGAAGAGGGAATGAGAATTGCAAGACATCTGGACAACAGATGTGAAATGCAACCCACCCTTGTCTATCGCATTTGTACCATTATAAACTGAGCAAAGCTCAGGGGCATAAATCATCATAGTAAATGACTACAGAAAGTGAAGGATAACTGGGACTCAGGCAATCCACCTCCAGATGGGCAAGGAGACATACAGGATCAGAGTAATCAGACAAGCAAGAGGAGGTAGGAGTGAATCTGAAAATTAACATACAAGAAGGAAAAATTTGTTACTGTAATATGCAGCAAATTGGGATTAGTACTATCTATTTTAGTACCTTGGGACAAACCTTGCAAAAGTGGTAGTAATTGACACTCTTTGCACTTTTGTGTGTTTCTTGGCTTCTTGCTTCCCCTGGTGGCATAGGTGCAAAACTCTTGTGTCATGAGCTTTCTTTGGGGATGCTTGGAAATTCATGTAGTGACATGGGGGGGAGGAAGAACTGCTCCCTGTCACACGGGGGTGGCTGGGAGTGAGGAGAGGTTCACCAACGTAGCATGGGGAATTGTGGCACTTCAGCAAGCTAAACTGAACACAGAGTAAAACTTAGGACCTGAAATAGGAGGGCATTTGTAACCTCACTGGGTTGGAAATCTTGGCCTTCTGTTTCTTTTAGGTAGGCGCACAAGCCACAGTAAGAGAACAATACCCCATCTTTCTAGTTGCTATCTAACTGTGCATAGAGTGCTCTGCTTCAAAGAGATAACAATGGAAAACAGGAGATAAATAATGGATAACAGAAAACACAGCAATGAACTCCAGCTGACTAAAATTTTCCACATAGCACTTTTTCACTGGTTTAGAATACTTTTATTTTGAATTTATCAGATTGGCTTGGCCTCCCAAGAACTGAAACAGAATTTCAAAACAAGTTAAAATGCTTCAGTCTGACATTTTGAATTTTTTTCACTTTTTTTATTCTGAAAAATTTTGTTTAAATTTTTTTTTGCTTAGAATTGGGTAGACATCAAGATAATTTCAGGAGACACAAGCTCCTATTATCCCTGTCCTCCTAAAATGACCTGAAAAGCCTTTTTCAGACAGAAACTGAATTTTGTTTTGGCTTTGGTGAGAACACTTCAAAAGCTTTGGTTTCAGTTAACTTCACTTTTTTTTCCTTTTTTTTTTTTTTTTAAATTTAAGTTAAGCTATGGAACTGAAAACTCAATTGCTTACAGAGCTACAAACTAAGATGATGGTGCTTTAGTACCCCACAAATCAGCAGTAGCAGCCCATCAGTGTTGATTGCTTTGCAGACATCACAGAAGAAATTAGCTTTCAGGAGACCTTAGAAGGAGAGCAACGCAGTGACTACCGGAATTTTGGCATGGGAAAGCATGGATGGGGGTTTTGACCGAGGGCAGGATCATCAGGAAAGCAGAGAAAAAGCTGATTATCTTTACTCTGGAGAAAGGGATTGCATCAAGCTGAACTGCCATGGACTCGCCAAGGCGCCCAGTGGGCAGGCACCCCGCAGCGTCCTTTTTTGTTCTGGCTCACTCATGCATGAATGAAATCTGCCAGAAAGAGCAGCAGGCAACGGGAGCTTCTCCTCTCCTCCTCTCCTTGCCTCCCCTTGCCTTCACCAAGAAGATGCCGGGGCCACATTGAGCCCTTGGTAGCCCAGGAGGCACAGCTCAGCCACCCACCTGTAAAAATAAATCAGCACCTACAATGATAGAGTCAGAAAGCACTGGGATAGGGAAGTGCATATGTATTTTATCTTAGCATATGCCACTAGCGTTTGTCAAAGGTTTCTGGGCACCACTGAACCTGGATTTTTCAATCCCTCCCTCCCGCCAGTCCCTTGGCATATTTTGTGCCTCAAAACAAAACCTCAACATGTTATGTTGCAAGAGGAAGGCAACATCATGGTCAGGATCCAAACCCAAATACGGACCTTCTTGTCACGTGACAGCTGAGCACAGGGAAGCTACAGGAGATAAATGGATTATTGGGGGCCTGTCTCTATACAGTATCTCTGTTCCCTAATAGTCTTTGTGTGCTGTCACTGATACCTGCCCTTCTGAGGAAAACAAGACCTTGAAAGGACCTGAAATTAGTAAGTCCACGGTACTATTTAAGAAGATGAATATACTTTGATAACTCTTGTAACAACTTGATGCGGGTATACGCAGGAAAATACATAGTTTAAATATGACCACAGCTTTTGCAGCTGTGTCATCAAGTGTGGTTACTCACAGTGAAAAAGCAGCCAAGTCCTGTTGTACGACAGCAGTGAAAGTAAAGCTTCATTCTTTGCACACAGGCTACTTCATAGGGTGATGGCTGAATATCCTAGTGAATTTGGCTTCTCCAGCTTCTCTGGAGACCTTCTGGCTGAGGTAGGAAGGGCTGCTCTAACGTGTAAAAATTGGGTTTTGTGCTGCCTGGCAGTTTATTTTGAAGCCTTTCCTAAGGACAGCTGGGTCCATCACAAATAGCTGCTGCAGTGGAAAAGGACAGACTTAGTTCCTCTTGCCACTGTGCTTACTGCTGCCACAAGTGCAGTGGCCGATCTGGCTGCAGCCAGTGGGGTTGTCTTCTCTTGAGAAGGAACAAACCATGAGGCAGAAATCAGAGAAAGCAATTTGTTGTTCTAGAATAACTGAGCTCCATCACCACTGATGCCTTCACTAAGTGCCCTTGGAGCCTCCAACTGAAAATGCGTAAACATAGATCTTGTGAAATGTGGCATTTTTATGATTCTTCAGGAGGAGATGGTGTGGAGAACAAGAAATAGGAATTAGTGAAGGAAGGATAATTTAATGTGCCCATCATCTAAAAATGCAGCATCAGATAAATATTACTAATATTTTAAATTGTTCTCTGGGTTGAAACGCTATCATTTATGGGTTATCATTTCTGCACTAAAAGACTATTCTGAAAATAAGACTACATATGGTAAGATAGTAAGGGGGAGGACTGGTCTTACAGGCTATATCTTTACCTAATAGTGTTTAGCTCTGGGAAACACTGAAAATAGTATTTAAAAAAAAATCAAATCCTACACCTGTTTCTGAATTCTGTGGTCTGTGATCCTGGATCCTCAGGTGATGCAGAGGACACCACAGAAATGGACACAGGTGTTCCTAGGATGTGGTAAGGTACTCAAACGCTATTTATACTGCCTGAAATCAATGCTCCCTGAGGGGAGGGGCTGTACAGTGTTGCACCTTTGCTCTGCTCCAGTTAGGATTAAAAGCACTTTCATTATGGATACTTCTTCCCTTAGAAAGACAGGTAGTAGAGCATGAAATACCACCTGGGACAAATATGCTGCCGTAGGCAGTGACAGTAAGCGGATAGACTATGTATTTCTTAACCAATTGAAAGTCATTTAAGAATGGCCTCAGGATGGGAATCTTGGTGAAGCTGTCCATGGACTCCAGTGGACATCAGCTCACACACCGGCAGGTGTAACCTTGTGCTATGTGTTCTCTTGACCAGCTAAAATATAGGCTACATTCTGTAATGGATGTCTTCCTGAATAAACCTCCAATTTCTAAAACAATGACCTAGCCAGCTTGAAAAGAGCCCAGTACAGAAATAAAATTCATCGTCTTAATGATCATTTTCATGAAGAGAGATACTGACTTTATAAGCATAGTCTGGTTAGAGTCACTAGACATATCTACCTCTATTTTCTTTTGTGAGGTTGGATTTTTGTTAGAGCTGGTTTAGACCAAGTCCATGCGATACAACACTGACTCTGGTCAAGACCATGACATGCTCCTGTCTGTAGGTTGCTGCTCACTTTTTGCAGGGGAGAGAGGAGCCTGAAAGTTCCTGTTTTATCATACAGTTGAATTTTTGTTGATATCCTGAAATATTACTGTTATGATCCTCTCCAAATAGAAAAATCACTTACAAAAACCATTTCACCTTTAGCTGGGACTACGTAATAACCCTCTCAATCCTCTCGTGTAGGAGTGTATTACAGGTACAGGCACGTGGCAGGCAAAAAGTAGTTCCTGGGATGGGGACATGGATTACAGGGAGAACAGCGTGCACGACTGTGTGTGGGAAGAAGTGGGCAAAAGAGCTGCACTGCAGCTTGTGGAGGTGTGTACTGAAGTTAAATTCAGCTGGTAACTCAAAGGCTTGTTTGACAAGGCAGCTCTGGGTGTGTTCCTTGCTTTGGGGCTAATCACTGCAGAGAGCTTAGCAATGTTTGTGGCCATAGCCTGTAAGGCACCTATTCACAAAACTTTATAAATAGAAGATTTATGGGGCAGGGTTACAGGGACCATTGCTCCTTCAATAGCATTAACGCAGAGCATGGTCCCCATCCATTCAGGAGGGAGTGGCCATGATCCTACATGGCCTTGTCCATCCCCATTTTGCGGCCATGTGCCCAGTCCTGACCCCCTGGCAGAGCTTCAGGGCAAATGGTCTTAAGGACCAACTGCTGGAAGAGAGAATCCAGGACCAACACCATCATCTGGACTTGGACTAGATCCTGGTCTAGTCCATGCAGTTATTTATTTCACATTTACTCCTGAAGGAGGAGAATTTCCCAGAGGTGCACAGTTGTGCTGTTAGCTGCAAACTGGACAACACATACAGCAATCTCTTGGACAGAAGTATCTTGCATAAACGTGTGGGATCCTGGAAGGGCTGTACAGAGGGTAGAGCCGGGCGGGGGAAGAAGAGACAGAAGGGGAAGTGGCAACAAATACTGATTTATTAACAGCCGATTTATTAATCTCATTCTGCTTTTCAATTTGCAAAGCAGGAACACGCTTCTATCTTTATGCTTTCATTTACAAACCTATTATTGAACAATTTATATTTTAAAGGAGCGCCATATTAAAAGTATTACATTTGTATAAAGTCTTCAGGATAAGTCTGTTGTGTTTTGGATGTCAGAGTACGGTAGTCAGCAACTCTGCAACTGCTGTGGTTACAAATGTATGCAATTGAAACATTTACTGTTTTTTATTACAGTAACAGAAGCTTAGACTTATTTTAGCAGGCATACATTTGTTTTTAATTTTCATTAGTCTGGAAAAATTATCATTAGTGTAGTAGGATTTCATGCCATTTATTAAATGTAAATAAATTAGCATGTATACAGAATCTTTTCCTCCTCACAAACAATGCTAAAATGATCAGCAAATCTGAAATGCAAGGTAAATCAGGCCCTAATGCACAAAAGCCTAGGCTTCAAATTTCTGCTTCTCAGAGAATTATTAACAGCATTTTTTCCTCCTTGTCACATGCAGTTCTGTATTTCCATTGTCTTTAACCAGTAAGTCGGATTATTGAAACCCTTCCATGTGCATGCAAATGTTTACACTCATTGCTAATCAAAAAAGCACTTCAACAAGTTCCAAGATCCCACAGAAGAGATGAGGTTTCAAGGTCCATATGTCTGCAGAGTTCAATGCCCTGGAAATAAATCCTGCATCAGTTG
Source organism: Fregata magnificens (assembly GCA_013389945.1). Lineage (NCBI taxonomy): Eukaryota > Metazoa > Chordata > Aves > Suliformes > Fregatidae > Fregata > Fregata magnificens. Next base: position 323,003 of record WAAD01032031.1, read on the forward strand.
GGTGTATCTCCCCTGAAACAGCTGTATGTATTTATTTTACAGGAAAACCTTTGATTGACCCAAGTTATGGACAAAAATACAAGGTAGGTAGTTGGGACCAATTCAGATAAACTACTGAATATATCAACCTCTTTGATGACCTGGTCAAGAAATGCGGTTTCAACTCTTTCAAAAGCTACAGAATCAGCAATACCATGACTAGAATCAATCCTGAAATGGAAAATATGTCCGGGTCCTAATCACTTGAGTCCTTGCTTTGAAGGAGGCTAACAAATAATTTTTAAAATGTGATCCAGCACTGAAGAACTGAGCTCCCCAGTGCTCTCCATGGGTCATGGAGCCACCTCTCAGCTCTGCCAGCTGGTAGGCATGCGTTTGTGGGGCTGAAGGAACAGACAGCAAAGCCTCCCACCAGGGCAGATGCCTTTTGCACCCACTGCTCCCCCGGTTGGAGGTGGAGGACAGGCAGCACAGGACTCAGCGCTGCCCTCGCATCCGAGGTGTCCTCTGAGAGGCTGTTTCCCTTTCGCAGGGGGGTGGGTCTGAGGGTGGGGCAGGGATGCCCTGGAGTGGTGGGAGCAGCAGGACTGCTTGGCCCTGGTGCCCAGTGTGTAGGCGCACCGCAGCACCCTTTTTTGATCCATCTCAGTCATGTAATCGGCCAGCAAGAGCAGCAGGGCGCGGGCTCCTCTTCTCACCTCACCTCCACCATGAAGGCACTGGGGCCGCATCGCGCCCCTGGCAGCCCAGGAGTCACAGCTCAGCATCCCACTGGTCAAATCTGCACCTACAACCATAGAGTCAGAAAGGACTGACAGGATCATAAAGGCCGGAAGAGGCGTGATTTTGTTCCCTTTTCTTTGGGAAATACAATGTAAAAGAAATTGTTCATAGCACAGAAGAGAAAACTCTTGCTGGCAGTGACTACGGGGTTGCTTTGGCCCCTTCTAAACATGTGCAACAACCACAGAGAACTGCAGGTTTACACAGATTGACAGGGCCCCTTTGCAGAGCTCAAAAGGCAGCCCTGGGGTAGCTATCATGTAGCCATTTCCAAAACCTGAGCAGCAGCATCCCCCACTGTCCCTTTCCGGCAACTCAGGTTTAGAGGCAAAACACGCTCCCTCGGGCAGAGCCGCAGAGTCGGCCAGGACTGCACTGCTTCCAGGACCTGCATCCCGCTTTCTGCAAAACACCATGCTGAGAGGTCTGGTTTGATGCCTTTGCACTGAGCCAGCCTGGACTGCTTTGCTCTCTAGCAGCAGTGCAGGGAAAAAGAATACGAAGGCACCAGACTAGATCCCTTCTGCTCAGGGCCAGGTTGTTTTATCTTTTTATCTCTTTTTTTTTCTCTCTTTAAATTATCTCAGGGGAAATAGAACCGTTTTAAAGAAGTGCCAATATCTTTATGTCTAAAGCTACTTGGAAGAAATCCTTGCTGTGTATTTGGGATTCAGACAATACAAGCCCTCGTTAGGATTGCCAACTGACACGAACAAAAAAGGGGGACTTTGCCTCTTTATTTAGAGATTAGATCAAAGAGCTAAAAATTATGATTCTTGTGACCTTGCCAGGGTGTCTGCTTACCTTTGTACAAGCAGAGCTTCAACAAGTGCAAAATTAAAACTGCAAAATTTGGAGTGGTATTTTTCTCCAGACATACATTTTCTCCCAAACGCAGGTGCATGTTTCCCATCTGGGATCATCTTTGTGCATCATGGAAACATTTCATATGCTTAGAGTAGTGTTCAAAGTGTTGAAAGATGAACAGCAGAGTCTGTTACACACCTGGGCTTCTTGTTCTTCTAAGCCAACTTGGATTTTTTCAATTGCCAACCTCTGAAAGCTCTTTTTCTCTCTTTCTCCTTTTCTTGTCTGGCTTTCACTCCCACCTTCACAGGTCTGTCTTAATTAGGTAAAGCCATGATAAACTTGAGTCAATTCTTCTTTTAATCACAGCTAACTCATTTTACCTTCTTGCCTCTGACAAGCTCTGCAGTTGTTCAAGGCATAGGAGCGAGTCTACTTTGATTTCTGGAGTGACCGCAAGCAAAGCTTACAGGCACCTACAAAGAAAATGTAGAAGTTAACAGTTAACTACCTGGAGTAGTAAGTACTGTGTGCCAAATTTCTACCTTAGCTCTTAAAAGCAGAGCACTTGGATTGGTTTGCATTATCCCCATTTTGCACAGTGCCCCACCCCAAATTAGGCTTTGTGAAGCTCTGATGAACTAGGATCTCAGCTAAACTTTTCTGAAGGTGACAGCTACTGACAGGACAGCTCAGCTGAACACTTTGTAAAGGGATCATTGCACAAAGGGCGATGGCAAACCTGCACCAGCCTTACTCTGAACTTTTGCAGAGCTGCAGACTGAGAGGTGACCTTGCCTGCTCTTTCAGAGGACTTTAGTCCACAGACAGAATGAAGTCCTTTCATAAAAGACACAAATGCACAGGACCTTCTCTGAAGAGAACCAACTGTTTCTCGCTTTTGAACACAGTTTTCACATGGAGGTGTGGCACTCAGTTAACTGGAGGAGGCTATTCAGCCTGGAGCATGAGCTCTGAGAGATGCTGGGAAAGGAGAGCAAGGAAAGGCTTGCCAGCTTCTTTCTGCCAGGATTTCTTCTGCTCTCCCAAGGAATATTTCTGTGGATATCCCTTTGGCAGCAGTACCATCTTCTGAGGTAGGAGGCTTTTCTTTTGGACTCTGTCTTTTCCTATGTGGCTTCTTGTAGGTATTTCGTTGGATTCAGCACACACCTAACACACCTGACAAACAATCTTTCCATTTTTCCTTATGATGTATCATTCTGGGGAAAAAATAAACCCCCGAACACACAACAGATCTAATGCCAGGAAGAGGCACTACTTGGACTCTGTTTCGGCTGGATCCTGTGTCCATAGTGGAAAGAGTTATGTCTCAGCATAGGAATTTCTAGCTAAGAGAAGGAAAGCCATGGCTTACGCAGAAGCAAGCACTAGCCTGCTTTTTGCAGGCACAGTAGACGCTGGAGCAGATTTCTTTTCTACACCTGGTGAGGAGAAGACCCTAGACATTTCAGCTTCATGCTTTACATCAGAAACTACCCTCATGCATGAGACAGGTTGTTACAGTGTTTGTGGACCCGACATGCCTCTGCTGTTTCATTTTTCACCACTGTATCTCCCCCTGCTCCTTGGAGAAGAGAGGGTGGTGTGACCTGAAGTGCTTCAGCTTGACGCTCCCTATCTGCTTCTCCTGCATGGCCACTTTGCTCTTCTAAATGCAGCTCTAGAAAGCAAAGCATGTGCACCAAAAAGTGACTTCATGGAAGTGAAAAACAACTAAAGCAAAACCCACCTGAAGCCCTGTTTTCTCCTATGTCTGCTGCACTGAATGGAAAGAATCTGGAAAAGGACATCTCAGCCAGCAGGTTTCAGAAGTCAGAGCTGAGGCCCTCAGGCTTCAGCTCATCTTGAAGAGTAAACTGTTCCTGCCCTGAGAGGCAATGGTCAAACAGAGGCCATGGGACAAGTGGGGCTGAACAACACTATGTTCAGCCCTGACAGAAATGATGTCGTGGCAAGAGCACTGCTCTCAAAGCATCCACTTCATGGGCAAGTGAAGGGCAGATGCAGAAAAGTGGCCATCACATTTTCTTTGTGAATCCTGTCACTCTGAACATGTGGGAAGCCTTCCAGTAGGAAAACTTTGCTGTCAAGTCTCAAGCCCTCAGCAGCTCTCTCTATATGCACAGGTGCCCACCAGGAACACTCTAAGGAACAGGACCAGAAGCTCCAGCCTGTAACAGTCCTCAGTCCATCCTCATACCTGTGGAGCTGGCAACGGGTGCTGGTGACTCCTCGGCTGAGGGACTGAGAGGGCCAGCCACCTTCTCCCCAAAGATTTCCTGCAGTCCTCTATGAGAAACTCCACCAGTCCCTTCACCTGCACACATTGGTTTCAACACAGGTGGCTGAACACAGACCAAACAGCCTTTCCCATTCCTGACCCTTGCTTTTGTGCAGAAAGCTGCAGCTGTGGGGCTGCTCTTCCAGGAAGCTACTCCACAAGCATTTGCTCAAGAGAGCAGGCAGCAAGGTACCTCTGAATAGCAAAGCTCTGATGGGCCCGCAAGGCTGTAGCTGGCTGGTGAATACAGCGTACCTTCTCAGTCACCCCCACAAGCACTTCCAGTGGGAGCAGGTTGTCCTTGGCTGGGCTCAGCAGATTTGGCCCAATACAGATGGCAAGGTTGCTGGCAGTCATTCTGCTGGTTGCAGAGTTTTGGCCTTTGTTGTGGAGCAGGGAGAGCAACCGTTTGAGGAAGAGTAGGAGGTTGGCTGCAGGCAACCTGTTGGCCACGCTGAGGGAACAGGAACATAATGTTAATAAATAAGGTGTTGTCAACACATGTCACCAAGGCTTTCCTAAGGCATGTGGAAGCCAGCAGTGGTGTTTTGTAGCTTTCCAGGTGCCCTAAGCCAGTTTTCAATGCTCCTGCACTTCAGGAAGGCGGCATGGCATTGCTTTCCAGCTCCTGATTTCACCCAAGCCCACCTCAAAGGTAGTCTCTCTGGCCATGCCTGGTCTACAGCAGAGGGATGACTTTCACTGAGATACTGCCACCTCTTTCCCCTTCTGACAAGAGTCGCCACATGGAGCAATCTCCACTGCCTTTGGGAAGTGCTCCAGCTAGAGAAATATTTCTCTGTGCCACTCTCCCCCAAAATTCACCTTCAGGATGATGGCCAGCAGGTTTACAGGCTGGCTTCCCAGGCAGACACCAGGCAGACACTGTTGAAAGCCTCTCTCAGCTCCCGACAGGCTCTCCTTCTGGCCACAAGCCTGAATATCCCCTTGGTGGACGGTCCGTGCTCCTGCAGGATAGCCAGCAGGTCCTGCAGGGGACTCAGGAGGACAGTCGCTTGGCTGAAGACAGGCCCGGGGTGGGGCAGGCGAACCCTCCTCAGATGCAGGAGCATGAGTGGACAGGTCTGCTTTCCCTGGGGCGGGATGGAGGGGTGGCTGCAGGTGGGTGATGTGGGACGTGGGGAGGAGTCAGCTTTGGCCCCAACTCCCACTTGCTTGGACTGGTGAACCCAGGGTCCCTCTGCTGGGGACACGGCCTCTCAGGAGAAGCCAGAGGGATGGGACTCCTCACCAGGCTTGCTTACCTGGAGGGCTGGGGCAGTGCGCTGTCCTCCTGCAGAGAGCTGCCAAAGAGAGCCTCTCAGACCCTCTCAGCGCTGTCCCCCCGCTGCTGAGTGCAAAGGAGATACATCATTTGGGAAGAAGGGGCCCCCAAGGACTCTGCTCTCTCCTGCTGCAGAGCGATAAGGACAGACATGCCCTGCGGGAAGGGCAGCAGCAGCCCCAGTGCAGTAGAAGTGCCCACCTGCAAGAAGGGGAAAGGCTCCTCCTACCTGTCTTTTCAAAATTTGCCTGCCAAGTGGCCAACTCCACCATCATTGCCAGATGGGACCAGTGGAGGGGACTGCTTGGGACCAGCCTGCAAGAAACATGCTGCGCTTACTGAGCAGCCCTGCAGCAGAAAGGGCTACCAGCAAGCTGCATCGGTCACCTGGCAAGCTGTGAGAGGTAGAGATGGCCGAGACTGGTGACTGGGAATGTGCCCGGTGACTCGGGATGTGCCCAGCAGGCCACGACTCCCCAGTATGTCCATGTCTCTCTTGTACTGAGGCTTAAGTATTGTCTGGTCTGATGTACCTGACCTAACCTGATCCTCTGTCACTAAGGGTACATCTCCTTTGCTCCAGACTTTCCCCCGGTCTTCAGGGCATGGAATTTCTGAAGGCTGGTCTTGCTAGGACCATCATTCCCCAGGATGACTGGCAGCACCTAGATCACTCTGAAGTATTGGCACAGCCTTGTGAAGGCCAAGAGAGTTTTAAGTCGGAGCAAAATAAGTTCACAAATGTATGATGGGTTCTTGTGGCAATAGGGAACTGGGCATTGCAACTGTTTGAGTTGCCTTGCCCTGTGTTCAGCCCTGTCTTCCAGTGTTCAGCAGGGATGGTCTTTCACAAAATACTGGAAAGCAAACAAGCAGCATAATGAGTTGTAATGTCATGTTTTGTTGACTTCCATATGTCAACAGATTTAGTTGAATTTTCACATAGACAATACTTGGAGACAAAGGCCAGAACTTGTACGTGACACTGCCTGTCATGGAAGTTTTAGAAATATAGGGAGAAAATCCATATGTTTTGTTATATATATCGTACTTCCCTACAAGCTATTAAAAGGCATTCAGTCTCGTTTTTCATTTGAATGTCACACCTCTTCATATTGCTGATGTTATGCGTAACATCAGATCAGGTTTTACTCTCACATAGATTATTAGATAGTAAATAGCATAGATTATCAGAGAGTAGATAGCAGATTATCTGCATTAATTGTGCTAATATCAGCGAAAGGAGTTTGCATTCAGCACCTCAGCCAAAGGATAAAGATCAAATCTATCTATTGAACTCTGTGGGCTATTGATCAGCAGATTTAATTCACTATGTTAAAAATAAAGTTATATGAGAAAGGCATATTCTATCTTTTCTACTACAATGCATGTTTTAGGAGGTGAAAAGATAACGAATTCAGACACCCCACACCCCCCCAAAAAAAAAAAACCCCAACCAATTAGAGAAAAAAAGATTCAACTTCAAGAGCAATGGGGCTTTTATTTGCCAAGAAAATTTCCCTATATTATTCCCATTCAATAAGCCACTTTTTCTGACATTCTGCGTCTAGCCGGTACCAATATGGGACTCTTCCATGAAAAAATTAAACAAACCAAAAACTTGTTGTACAGATGTTTTTCCATGCTGTGCTATGGAAGACGTAGAAATCCTCCCTACTTCAGAATTTTGCACTTACATCCAAAAACATACACCGTATTTTTACTTGACAATCTACAGGTGCTCTCATGCACAGAAAAACCTGTCACAACAGACAGAGTGGTTGGCAACTCTGCTTCAAAGTCAAGAAAGGCTGTGATTAAGATTCCCTGTGCAGCCTTCATGAAGCCTCTTTCTGTGCACTTTTTATGACATCGTCTCTCATTACATGCTCATATACAGCTCTTTTCACAGGGCGTGAGTGCACTCTGTGCCTTGGATGAGCAGTGATCACTGACAGAGGAATTACTTCATGTTTTGCGCTTTCTGCATTGCTCAGCGTGCATCGCACATTTACTGCATCACACCAAATCAGAGCGCGTCTCTTCACTGCCCATTCCAGCCTGTTCTCCTCTGCACCAGATTTCTTATCTCATCCATTCCTGGCCCCACCTTCTAGTCTTCTCATCTTAGTCTCAATTTTTTCAGCCAGGCTCAGCCTTATCTTGTCTTCAGCTCTCATAAGCCCATTCCAGGTTGATTGACATCACAGTTGCTTCTGCAGATGGAGCCTTTGTTAACGCAGCCAAGCTAGCTTTAAACTAATTAACATAGGTAGCATTAAGAGTGAAACCGGGACTGAAAACCTGCTAAGACACTGAATAAACACTTAGTAGCTACCTTGGGCTGAGCCCCATGTCACCACAGCATTCAGTGCTGATATGGCACTGCAACGTCTGCAGGCTGCCTCTCCCATTTCCAGTGCCAACTGCTCCCAGCCTCCCTCTCCACATCTGTTTTCTCTTTCAATGATCAAATCAGCTTTGGTCTCCTTTGCATACAAACCGTGGACTTCTTTTTCCTCAGTGCTGTCTGGATGTCATCATGGGAGGTCCTGAGACATCCTTTTCTAGACAGCAGCAGAAATGGGAGTAACATGCTATTCATCTCTGTGTCTCCAAAACAGTGCTGATTTCCCTTTATAGCAGGGTTTCCATTTTGTCTCAAGAGCGTGAACATCAACCTGGTCAGTCTAGGTAATATTCACATGGGCTGGGCCCCAGACGCTAGCTAAAAGTCAAAAAGTAAAACTGTTGTGTGACCTTGCCTTGACATTTTGTGGGATGCCAACACAGAAAGCAGATGCTTGCAAAAGCCCATCCATCAGAGGATAACTCCTCTATCTCACACTGGTTCCAAGCCTGCAGCTCTGAGCATTGCCCAGCTAACAAACATGTGCAGGGGCCTTCTGCAAAAAATGCAGTGCCAATGGGAAAGCTCGGTGCAAATGAACACACAATAATCAACATCACTGCAGGAAATGCTTATATTCAGTATAACATAAGCTCATTTTACATTTGCTTACGCAGGATTTACTGTGTCAGAAATAACACCAAAACACAAGATTTTCTTCAGCTTTTTCATAAAGTTTCATTTCAGTCTCCAGCTTTTATTACTTTGCAATTAGTCATGCGTGTGGCTTTCATAAAAGCTATATCCAGGGAGAAAAACTCCCTAAATAATCCCTAATTTAGTCCCTCAGAAGGAATTTGGCAACCACCACAGATGATGAAATGGTGATTAAGTAGCTGCCTAAAACTGAGAAGCAAGATGCTGCTCCGCAGCCTCTGAAGTTTTCTGGTAGAGCTGAGACTTGTGTTATCCCTATTACCCAGGGAGGGTGTCAATCCGCTGCATGGTGCATGGTGGAAATAAGACTCCACGTTTCCCTTATCTTGCCATCTTGCAAATGCAAAATATGGCTGGCTCCATGTTTTATTGCTTTCACTCTCATCCTGTAAGGAGCCCTCAGGCCTTATGCCTCTTCCCTGCCATGTGTTACCGCGCAGGCAGGGCCAACGCAGTTCAAGGAGAAGCTACCACCCTGGTGGGTTGCCTGAGCCCATTCTCATCAGAAGACTTACTTGAAAAGTTTCCATCAATCTGTTTATCAGATTTGGGCTTCAATTAGCACTTTCATTTGAAGTATCCGCTTGACTCAAAACTGGGTTTTGTTTGTTTATGTTCTTCTTGTGGTTAGAAAAGTTTTTGGCAGATTTCAGCCAAGCTTTGGGGGAAATTTTTCAGGAGCTTCTAGACAGATATACGTACATATGTCTAAGCCTGCTGTTTTGGCTATTTTTCAGGAGGAAACTGATAATGATTTTTGCATTCAGCATGACACTGTGTGGATTGAGGGTATGGGGCTTTCCTACCAATTTTTGTTCCCACAAAATACATTTTTCTCCATCTCTAATTTGCAAGTTGATGTGCTGTTAACTGTATTGAGATTGCTGTTGTTCGCTCCAGTTTGTGCTTGACCTGATGTACGCAGCTGGGCCTCCTGGTTTCCCCCTGTCAAACCCAGCAGGACTCTGTCAGGGACTGTCGGCGTGGGTTCCAGCTGTACGGAGAAGGCAATGAGGGAAATTAGAAACTTCTTCACAAGGGAAATGCAGGGTCCACCTAAAGACTAACCTACCCATACTTAATGTATGGCATGATACAAAACCTCCTCTGTCTCATGAAACCACATTTCCCCCTTTCCAAATTTTGGGGGTCCAGCTGACAAAAAGAACCCCCACCAGACACCAAAAGAGGAGAAAAGTAACTAAAGCCAGCTGTGTGCATGCAGTCATGATATCCCAGGGAGCCTGGGAGCTATCTGCAAGGACTTTTTTAGTTATGATGTAGTTAATATTGATGTTTCATCAGCTCTGTGATACATATGAGGAAGTTTTAACTTACTACTGAAAGTGTATTAAATGCTATGATGTAATTGTTATTTAATAACTGCATGATGTGAGAGGTTATTTATGACCTCAGGCACAAAGTAATACAGACAGAATTATATGCTTACCCAGAAAAGGAATTCTGCTAACAGTTAAATGCTCAAATATCTGCTTATGATTTTCAGAATTCTATTTATAGAATCACAGAATCATTTAGGTTGGAAAAGATCTTTAAGATCATCAAGTCCAACCGTTAGCCTAGCACTGCCAAGTCCACCACTACACCATGTCCCTAAGCGCCACATCTACATGTCTTTTAAATACCTTCAGGGATGGTGACTCTACTGCTTCCCTGGGCAGCCTGTTCCAATGCTTGACAACCCTTTCAGTGAAGAATTTTTTCCTAATATCCAATCTAAACCTCCCCTGGTGCAACTTGAGGCCATTTCCTCTTGTCCTATTGCTTGTTACTTGATTTACTGGCAATTAGTTCTTTAATTGCCAAACATTAGCTAGCTGTTTTCACACTATGCACTCCCTCTGCAGGGAGATAAAGGTTTCACATACAATAGGACAGAAAATCGAAACACAGCATATAATGAGGACACCATTCATTTATAGCAATCTCAGACTCAGTTTCTTTAATTCCCTATGCATGAACTTTATCTATGTAGGCTGTTCCTGTCTTTAAACAAGCAAAACATTGATCTGAGAAGGAAGTAATAAAAGAAGTAATCACATTTCAATGGCCATGGAATACAGTCTGTAATCAGACATCAAGCACCTAAAAGCCAAATAAATAAGCTTCCTGCACTATTTTGGCTGATTGTTCTGCTTTTAATCTGGACGGACTTCAGGAAGAAAATCCTTGTGGCCCTGGTTTCTCTGCTGAACTCATGAACAAAGAGGCTATACTGAAGCCAGTTATAAATGTGACTTTTTCCATGGCTACCAAACCTGCCAGGCCACTGGACACAGGCCAGCAACATCTACTAGATAGCATTTAAGTGAGTGTAATTGATAGGAAAATATTCTCAGGCATGTATGCTAGCTCTCTCAAGAAATCTTATTTCCTTATTCTCATCTGGGATGAGAATGATGCTTGTTTGCTGCTGTGCCTTCTGTGCCCCTGGCTGGGTGGGCCAGCAAGCAGATACATCCAGTGGGCAGGGGGAGGCAGGTAGGCTGCGAGAAAGGCAGCAAGTGGGGAGGCTGGGGTCAGGGACATGGCCAGGGACTGACACTTCAGCTGTGACTTCTATGGGTTTCATGGGACAAAGGGGCTCCGGGGTGTCCAGGCAGGTTGAATGAATTAGCCTGAGTTTAGTTCAGTTCATTTTTGGAAATTACTTTCCAAGAGAAGTTGTTTTGCTCTTTCTTTGGGGGTTAGAGGTGTAGAAAAGAGAAAGCAAAACTGGAGGAAATGGACCCCAGCCTTCAAAAATTTGCTGAGGAAGGGTGACTTTATTTTTACATCCTTTTCACTTAGCATGCTTCACCAAGCAGATGGGAGGTTTTTTGTTCTAGTTTATACTTTGTGTCCTAAAACGCAGCCTGTGGAGACTGAGAACATTTCGCCCCATCCCTTCATAGAAGAGGTGGTGCAGTTCTGCCTCAAAGTTCTGGCTGATGCAGGATCCCTCACAAACAGTTTAAATGCTTTTTGCATAACAATGTGAAGGAAAGATCTTGAGGCAGCAGAGGGGTAAAATTTTCCTTAAGGATGTGGTATAACATGAGTAGAATACATTTCAACTGACATTAGCTATGTAAGAGCTAGCTTGTCCTCTGGGTTGCCTGTATAGTCAATAGAGAAAAACAAGTTGCTTGAGAGAACATTTCACTTTATCTTATGAGCAGATAAATGCAATCCAGAGGTTTCACTCTGCTTCCACTGACTGTAGATAGAGCCCAATTACTGGGAATTACAAAGGTAGGTGAGATGAATCCCACACAAGCTGTCTCAACTTGAAAAATGTACATGGATTTGATACAGCTCTCCAAAATATAAGTTGCATCATGATGTGCCTTGAAATCAGGCTGCAGGGTGGTGAATGCAGTCATGTTATTGCATTTTTTAAAAATACACAGTCATGCTTCCTGGATAACTGAGTGCAAGATCCTTGCCCGTTATAAAATGTAAATGTTTAACTGCCTCTGTAATATATGAAGCTCTCAGTCCTGACTGTCTCTCGCTATCCACAAAATGCTTGGCTTTAGGATAAAGCCATTTGCCTCTGAAATAGTCTTCCATTCCCACAAAGCAGCAATGGCCCTTGGAATTAGTGCTAGGCAATTTGGGAGATGCGTGAAAGGGAGCAAAGAAAAACACTCCTTACAGCTGCAATCAGCCACGATGCTTTCAAGCAGCTCAACCCTACAGCAACTTTCAGCCCAGCTCTTCCCATCCCCCTAATAATATCTACCCAGATATCGCTACACTCTTCTGCTGTGCGCTTTTCTCATCCCCCAGCTTTCCCACTGCAATTTTCATCTGCTATTACTTTGTGGCAGTGCTTACAAAGCCCTGTGCTGAACAACTCCCTCTTGGCATGGGGGACCCTCCTCCCAGTGCTCCGCTCCCCAGCTGCTTTGAAATGACAAACATTAGAGACTTGGCTGAACCACACACAAAGAATTCCAGCAGTTTGAGGGCCTCGAAGTAGCAAATATTTCAACAAGACTCATCTTGCTACATCTCAAAAGCATATTAAACAGAAATGACTTTCCATAACGTAACAGCACTGATAGTCTTGCCTGACTTGGTCTTCTCTGCCTGAGACACATCAGCATCACTTAATATGAATAAGAAAGTTACATGACTTTAAAATCACACTTTCCAAACTCAGATTCTGTTCTGATTGAAGGTGGCACAAATCTGAAGTAATTTCATTGCTACAATTATTCTAGGTTCGAGGCAGTGTAATAGGGAATAAAATATATTCCAGCAAGCACTGCTAGTCCTCACTTTAACAACACATTTTGTGTAGAATTTCAGCTAATGTAATTTAAAGAGGAAGATGGAAATAGAATGTAGAAACAAGTCACTTTCAAATGAATGCATATATAATGGCTCCCTGTGAAGCAGCTTGCAAGCAATGCAATTCCTCATCAGAACAGGGTTATTTTTTTAATTTTAGCTAACTTTGATTTAAATACCATTTTATTGACTGTGAAAGAAATTTAACACTTGATTCATTTTTATTGTGATTAACTATTCCAATATTTCTTAAGCTTGTTGTGTTAGATTCTGATTTCACTTACATTTTGTTTTCCACTACTTCAATTTCATTAGCCCCAAATAAATTATTCCCTATTTTTGTCATGATAACTTGGAAGAAAAATAGGCCTTATATAATTTTTTAAAAAATCATTAAAAAGTGCATAATACGACCGTTATTCACACCTCCTTTTATTTATTCTGAAAAGAGGAAAAACCTAGCAACTCCAAGGAGCTGAACAGCATGCAAAGCGTGATTTAAGCACTACTAAAATGCAGGTCTAAATAGGTGACTTTAATGTGATTCATTTTCTCCTTTATTGGGTAAACTGTTGAACAGCCAGCCCAAGAGAAACCATCAGGACAAGTCCATTCAAAAGAGGCTTCCAGGAGGCTGAGTTAAGGCTTGACCTTCAACCCTGGAATGACAATTCCATTAGAATCTTAAAAAATAAAAGGTTAAATCATAAAAATTTATAAACAAGGACTGAGCATAGTGAGTGCTTTGAGATTGTGCCTGATTCTCCAGCCTGCATTTACAGCTCTGAGACACATCAGGCTGAGCTAGGGACCTCCCTCGCCTCAGCAAAGATGCTGAGCTGAGCCTCCACAAGTAAGACTTGTTTTCTTAGGAGTGAATAACTCTTTTCTCAGGAGTGAGTAAGTCTCTCCAAAATGTCCAGATGGCAACATTACCTAAGTAACATTCTGGAGTGATGCTAAATTTGCAAGGTGCCCACGGCAAAGGATATGTAGAGAGACATCTGTGTTTCAATGATACTTTACCAATAGCTAGAATTATCAGCAATAACAATACAGGAAAAACAACATTCCCTCATGAATATAGCTTATCACATCTCTCACTGATAATATATTGCCATCCAGACTTCACTAAATGAATATTCTAGATGCAATGTGAACATCCCTATACCTCTCACAAATTAATAATGTCCTGTAAGGGCTCAGGAAGTGAAGCATGATTAAGTCAGATGGGAAATGCAAAGAGCTCAGTTATGATCACAAAGTCCCAGTGACTGATTTCAGACCCGTGAAACACACCTGACAGACAAGAACACAGTGAGAACTTGGGCTGGACCACAGGAGGAGACTTTCGTGAAGCACCAGAAATGTCCAGCCACACTTGATCTTGCTCAGTAAAGCACATACCACAATTTCTAAGCTCATGGTCTCTATACGAGCGTCTCATTTCATTTCAGCGAAGCCACCGAGGCGAAGGGCT
>WAAD01032032.1:0-23847 GCA_013389945.1 Fregata magnificens
GTTGGAGAAGATGTCCTCCAGAGATCTCTTCCAAGTTCAGCCATTCTGTGATTTGCCTGAAGCATGCAAATTAAAATATCTGGATAGATCTCTGTGTTCTTGGCTGCCCCACTGCCAGATCTTTCACCACATACATGATTATGGGCGTACAAGGAACAATGAATGGAAAGTTCTTGACACTAGGCTACATCTCGTTTGAGATGCTTAGAAATGGAATGAGAATAGGATTGGCAGGTTTCCTCTGACGGAGGAGCCTGAGAAAAGAGTTTAAAGGAGACAGAGAAAAGTGTAAAGAAAAGCAATAAGGATGAGACTCACCTGCTCAATTCAACTCACATGACAGAAAAGGCAGCTGAAGAACTACGGAGTGGAATCCATAGTAACTTAGGAGGAAGGATCTCTCCGCAATGACTGTTTTTGTATTGTTTAGTGAAAACAATTCATGACTACATAAACCTATAATTTCACACTGGTATTTCCAGGAGGGATGGCAGATACAGAGAAAGGATCATGTTTTGAAGCTCTCATTCTGCCCTTGGGTATTTCTACTTCCAGAAGAAAAACAGCAAAATGAAATCATACAGCATACCACAAGCAAAGCTGATCTGCAGCAATTAAATATGATTCACATCTGCCCCACCTTCTTAATGAAAAGAGAGTTTGCAAAAAAAAAAAAAAAAAAAAAAAAATGACCTAAAATTCATAATTATGTATATATTACATTTACAATTTTGGCCAATAAGGCTGGACTTACTACAGTAGACACTAACTGGCCTCCACGTAGCTAAAGAATGGCCTCCACAGGCAGGCACTGCAGCTATCACACACCTTCTGCTTCCACCTAAACTTTGACCCCTGCCTCTGCATCCAGTCAGGGAGCTGCTTACATCCACGAGCACCTTTAACCCTTTCCAAAATTGCGTAAGATATGCTAGTTCACTGCACTCAGGACTTTGGCCCACAGAGGGCAACAATAATTGTTCCCATGACATGGAGCTTTTCCTGGCATTGCCTCAGTCCAATCACTCTATAAATAGTATATCAAAGGTCAAGTTAGGAGGAAAGAGAAAAAAAATCTCCTGGCAATCTAAGTAGGCAAAAGCCACTTCCTTTCATTCCAGCAGTTACAGTGAGCCTAGGGCTGTCTTTCCACACACAGACAGAATCCATCTCTTGTTTGTTTCTGAAGGATCCCTTTTTTCACACCGTGAGATTTTTCAGTTTTCTTGTACCTTACATTCCCTTCTTAATGCAGATCATGGCATCATCCACTTGCTGTCACCCTACAATCTCTTGCAGATGACTGCTGTGCTCACTGGAGACAGTCATAACAAATACCCAAGCTGAAGCAAGTCCACCATCACTAGGACTAGCATGTTTTGCTTTAGTCAATGTTACCATTTCAGGGATATCCCAGAGAAAGCCTGAACAAGAGCAACTTCTCCTGAAATGCCTCCACTGTGTGCCCGCAGAACAACTTCACACATAACACCAACACCAGTTAAGCCACAGGCCTTGTCACTGGGGATAGTATGACTTGGTCATCCCCCAGGCACCAGTACTTTCCAGCAAAACACAGATTTAGCTCTCATTGCTTCACAATATCCAATGCAAGGACAGAGAGTTGCAGAGCTAGCACCTCAGGGGGCAGAGCAAGCTGCCACTTCCCATCAAGTCAAGGTTCTTATGAAAGGAGAAGGCAGAGTTCGGAGTGCGCAAGCACTTTTCTCTCAGCTTGTCTCAGTCATTTTTCATATCTTGGCACAGTGTCAGAATGCCACAACAGTTCAGCTGGGCACAGCTCATCTCAGAGACACTGACCCAATTTTCCTCAGCTCCACCCTACAGCACTCACCCCTGTGTTACCTGTATTTGCTTGACTGCTCACCAGAGACAAGTTCCACCCAGGAAGCCAGAGGAGCAGTTTCTGACAGACTTAGAACAATAACAAATATCAAAACCAGCAGAGAAAAGTGCAGGAATCATGGAGTGTGGGGGGGAGGGGGGTGAAGAAAATGAAAATGGTGAGGGGACAGACGAAGAACCAAAGAAGTTAAGAGAGAGAAAGAGTCATTGAAAAGCTCACTTAGGCAATAAGGGCAGAGAGGAAATATTCCAAGAGCAATATGAAATACAGCAGGGGGAGAGGGACCAAGAAGGGCAGTCAGAAACTTCAACAGAGCTTTATGTACCCCCAGCAGTGTTTTTAGGGAATGTGATACAGGTGACACTGACTTTTTGTACCCAGATATGATTTGGAACTGAGTTGGGGCATAGGAAGACATTTAGAAGAGCATAAAATTGCACTCTTGACTGAGACAGGTGATCTGTTTCTTATATGGGAGTTCTGCTCCCAGGTGTACTGTGGGGCAGCAAGAATGAATACTAGATGTGAGAGTATCGAAAATGAACAGAGTGTCAAAGCTGGCATTGGAGTCAAACTGGTAGGGATGAATGGACATAGCTGAATTTCAGGCCTAGGGAAAACTGGATGTGCAGAGCTACAGAGGGCCTCAAATGAGAATGACCCTAGGCAAAGCAGAACCAGCATGGAGTTTAAAAGAGAAGATAACTGGTATGGGCCATGCCACTTGCTTTAACTAGATAATGGGAGGCACTGCTAGAATAAGCCCTGAACTGAATCAACTGGAAAGAGGGATGGAGTTTGGCAGTTACAGAGGGCAGGATGATGGAAAGGATTTAATAAATTGATAACATTGTAGAAATACGATTTAGACATTACTCTTTTATAATGCAAGAAAGATGGCATAATTAGCATGCAGAAGACACTAGAAAACAAAAATCTAAGTAACTTTTAGAGAAAACATTCCTTTTTTTTTCCCCAGAAATAAGCCTATGACTAGCTTATGGTGACAGGAAGTCATTTCCCACTGGGGCAGGCTATTCTACAGTGACTGTTACTGTGTATCTTGCATCTTGTTCTGAATAAGGTGGGATCAGCCAGAGTTAGAAGCAAGGCATGGTGAAGTGATAGGGCCCTAGGTTGATCTAGGATTTCATAGTTTCTACAACTGTTTAGGTGGGGAAGAGATAGTGGAAAATGAAAGAAGCGTAAGGAGAGAAGAGTGTGGCTTTGGGGTTTTTTAAATGGAAAAGGAGAACATCAAATCAACTGAGATAAAATAAATGAAGTGACTAAGAACTGTTTCCTGCTGAACTGTTGATAGGACATCAGTTGAGTAAGGGATTTTTAGGTAAAAGAGGTGGAGCTGAAGCAATTATTAGCTAGTTGTATACTGGGAGGACTGCCAGGGAATGGGCTGTGTGAAGAAAAAAAGGCAAAACAAGAGAGGAAAGATTTGGGCAGAGGAAGGATGGAATATGAGTAGAGAGCAACCACTGGATATAGCAGCAAACTACTTGAAAAGCACCAAAATGTATGTGCATGTAGCAGAATAAGGCTGGAGAAGCTGATGAAAGGAGCAATACATAAGAAAAAAACCCATAAATAGGTAATCTAGCACAAGGCACCAAACATCGTTATCAACTGTGAGTTTACCTCGAAGTTAAAGCTCTTACTCAGGATCGGCTAAGACACTGGGTTTGTTCATTTTAAAGAAGAGAAGGCTGGGGTGGGGGGGAACTTACGACTGGCATCAGCCACCTAATGGGAGGATATAAAGAAGGTGTAGGCACAAGGTGGTAGAACATGAGACAAGAGACACAAGTTGTAATAATCTCTTACTACATCTTATTACAATCTCCTTTTATATAGGAAAAAGTAATTTCACCATGGGTGTCATCAAACATTGGAACAGTTGCCCACAGACATTGTGGAATCTTCATCTTTAGGAGTAACGAAAACTAGACTAGAATAGGCCTTGAGTGACCTAACCCAATTTGGTCCTGCTTTGAGCATCGGGTTGGAGCAGACGACTTCCACAGGTTCCTGCAATGTAAATTGTTCTATGGTTTTAAAGCATCTTTTCAGTGATTAAAATCTGAGAAGAGCTTATTGTGGGTTTTTTTTTTTTTTTTGCTAATAGTATACGCATATTTTTAGCAGACTACTGAAGCTTATGCTTTAACATAAATCTTAACATTTCCCTAGCCTCACACACTGAAAAAAGTTTATCCAGGCTGGTAAGGAAGGGCATCTTATAATAGCACAAAAATAATCATGCAATATTCTTCCCAAATGAGCCCTCAAACAGCTGTGTGCACAGTTACTAGCTCCTGCTGTTATCAGTAATACAGACGTGATTCCTTCTGCAAAAGGGACTACATATGGTCACAGGACATGGGCAATTTTATGGAATCCTCTTCTCCATCTGACTTCTTCATACGCCCTTGCACCCTACAGAAGAAGAGCCAATTACAGCTACTACAGAAGACAGGCAGATGTTTTGCTTCCTCAATACTCCAGGGAAAGAAGAGAGGAGAAGAAGCTGTGTGGTGGGTTAACCTTGGCAAGCAGCCAAATACCCACCCAGCCACTCTCTCACTCCCCCTCCTCAGCAAGACATAGGGAGAAAATAGGATGAGAAAGCTCGTGGGTAGAGATAAAGACAGGGAGATTGTTTACCAATTACTATCACAGGCAAAACAGACTTGGCTTGGGGAAAATTAATTTATTTACTGCTGATTAAGATAGGTTTGGGTAATGAGAAAACAAAACCCAAACATTAAAACAACACCTTTCCTCCTCCCTCTCCCAAGCTCAGCCTAACCCTTTTTCACTGCAAACTCTTCTACTCCACCCAAGCATCACAGGGTAGGAGGATATGGGGTGTGCAGTTTCTCTCTGTCACTCCTTCCCTCTCACGCTTTTCCCCTGCCCCAGTGTGGGCTCTCCACAAGCCACAGTTCCTTCAGAAAATATCCATCTGCTCCGGCGTGGGATCCTCCACATGCTGCAGTGCGGATATCTGCTCTGGCGTGGGTTCTTCCACAAGCTGCAGAGAATATCTGCTCCAGTGCCTGGAGTACATCCCCTCCTCCTTTTCTGACCTTGGTGTTCCCTCTGCTTTTTCTCACTCTTTTTGTTCCCTCCTCCTCTCTCTGCCTGGTGTCTTCTGCCCCTTCTTAAATATGTTTGTACAGAGGTGCCACAGATGTGGCTAATGGTCTGTCCTGTGATGGGTCTGTTGAGGAGTTGTCTGGAAAAAGCTACGTCTGCCACAGAGGCCACCCCGTCAGCCCCCACCACTACCAGAACCTTGCCACATAAACCCAATACACTATGATACTCAACAAGGGGATCAGCAGCCCAACAAGGGGACTTCAACAAGGATGCAAAGACCTGTCCCCAGTCTCATGATTGAAATAGATCCCTCCACTCTATCCCTTTCTAAATATGGTTCCATCTATGGTTTTCTCCTATAGTCCCATGATCTTCTCTCCCTCAGACATCAAACTTGGATAAAGGGAAAAAAGTCAGTCCTCTGAGCTAGAGAAACAGCAGGTGGGTAGCTGGAGGGTTATTGCAGATGTAGGGGTATACTGATACAGTAATGGCACATTTTCAGTGATGTGGGACAAACATCGTATTGGATACTGCTATGGGACCGAGTAGAAAAACAGACATGGAGCTTGATTGGTGGAACTGACTTGGAATTCATTTGTATTTGGACTGGAAAGAAAAAAAAAGGTAAACTCCATATTATTAAATTAATAGTTCTATTTCAGTGATATTTCAAGCTAGGAGCTCATCTTACTTCTTCATTTGGAAGTCAGCTTAGCACTTTATCAAGTAGTCACTTCTCTTTTTTCTCCACATTGTCATTTTTGAAATATCTTTAAAAATGTCTCAGTCATGAACGCTAAGTGTTATTTTCAAAAGCATCTGGTAACTTAAATCCCATGTGACTTTTAGCTAAAAGGCGATGATAAGCAGTGGGCAGTGAATCCCGAGAAACACATTACATCATTGTAAAATGGTTTGTGGGGATGGAATCTGGGAACAACTGTTTTCAGTAATGAATCTGTTGATATGAGAGAAGACATGGGACAACAGCCAGCCAGTCCAGAATTTTGGGAACCAGTAGCCTAGGATGGCCTAATCACCCAGAACTTTCCATTTCTGGGCTTCTATGTGGAAAAACACTTAGAGTTGCAGGAAACCTTGCAAGGCAAGGCACCCTGTGTATATACATCTAGAGAAAGAAAAGGAGCTAAGGTCCCAACCTTACTTTTTCCTCTGTAAACTGCCATTCTCCTTTCTGACTGTTCAGCAGGAGAAGAAGTCTACTTGGATAAAGTCAAAAAGGCTTACTACAGGACATTGTTTAACTCTTCTGTTTAGCTGGAGAAATTGGCCATATAGTAAGAAACAGCAGGCAGTCTTATGAAACTAATGAAAGTATCTTAACTCATGGTAGGGGGCAGGGAAAAAAAGAGCTTTCTATCTATCTGCTCAGAATGGTTCTTGTCAAATTCTTTGTTCTAAATAAAGAGGTAACAGCTGGTCCAGGAAGGACTCCACAGGCTTCCATATGGTGAGGGGGAAGGCAATACCCACACATTCTTCTACTAAAGTATAAGAAGGAAACTTGCTTCTCCTTCCTATCCTTGGTTCAGTCTTATTAAGAAGAACTCTCTGCAGGATCATCAGCAGAAATCTGCCTTTGGGCTATTGCCTTTGTTCTGTATTTCATATAGAACACTGTAGCAACTCTGTATCACAGTGTACTTCTGTTCTCAGGAAGAAGGGAGAACATACAGAGGAGAAGTCCTGGAAAGGACTCCACGCAAAGAAACACCAAGCAGGGGGGCAAACTACGCTAGCTGAACATTGCTCCACTCAGATAGGACAGCAACATATTGTTCGCAGGAGAAGAGATCAGGAATGGTGATCAAGCCAGAGGAGTTCACGAGAAACAGAAGGAGAAAAAATACCTTCTAACATTAAGGTTCATTATTTGGTTGTCTTTGGCTGTTCTAAGCTGCTCAGGGAATCTCAGGAACTAAATGATTGGAACAGTGTTTTGTAGTTTGACAGACTGTCATAATTTCAGTTATTCCGTAAAATATTTACCATTTTCATCTATCTCCAGCTTCTGTGATAATGGGGATGCAAGGGAGTATCAGCTTTCATTGAACACTACAAAAAAGGGAAGACAGATTTTTAAAAAATCCCCATTTTTATTTGCCAAGCCTAATTTCCATATTTTTTGAGTGCTTAAGACTACTATCTGATACTAAATTATTGACTGACAGTTTACCTGGATTGTGAACTAGTCATGCTACTGATGCAGACAACAAAGCTAGTGCCATATAGAGCTGCTCTATGGCCATCTGAGCTTTCTGTTACATTTCTTTCAGGATGAGCAGGATAAAAAGGCACACACATTTTAATCATTCTCAAAGCTTAAACAAATAAAAAGCACTTACCAATATTAATTGCTTTATAAGTCTCCAGCACAATGAACTGTATTTTAATAAAGTTATTTTGCATGATCCCAATCACTTAATGAAACAGGAATTTAAGGTAACATATTGACAACTATTAACTATCATTGCATTTGCACTTGGTGTTAACCAGAATATTTGTACTCTCAATGTCCTGGTCGAACTCTTATTTGAATAAATTACAATCCAACTTTAAAATTGTGTATGCAGCCAAAACTGGGTTCCACATTACATTTAATTTTTTAGAGTACTAAGTGTGGTGCAGCAACATCTTATATCGCTGAGAGATCCCAAGTAGATGCATATTAAGACCAAGGAAGCACCAGAAGAACATTATACACAAAATTATATAACCAACATAAACAGTTTGGTCTAATGGACTGCCTTAAGCCTGAGATAGGAAGACAGTCATGACATTAGACTGGGTGTTCAGGCTTGGCCAGATTTTGGCCCAATACCATTACTGGGTGATACGTAATTTATTCTACTTCCTCCGACAAGCATTTCACAGAAAATACCGTGGGCCTCAGGGCAGAGAGCACATTAGAGGTAATGATAATACCATTATGACTGTGTTTTCTTACCGAGCCAGGCTCATAGATCCCTGCTGCGTGTTCCCTGTCCCATGACCAGGCTGTTGCCCCTTTCTTTTTCTTATCACTAGTTCCAACAGCACTAGTGAAAGGGCCCAAACTCATTAGGACAGTAGAGCGTATTAGCTCTGGGCTCAGCTTTCTCCATGTGCATCTCTCCTCTAACGCTGTTGCCTCTTGGTAAAGAAGTGGAACTATGTTAGAGTTGGCTAGTTACAACTCCTGCTAATTCTGTATATGTAGCCTAACAGGCTGTCTCTGGTGGCAGCTTGAACTAAGGCCTGAGTGGAGTTTGCAACCATGTTCTTAGCACCAAGAAGTGGTCACTCTATCCCCAGTCTGAGGGGCTAAAGGTGTCAGAAGACACTGCTAGTAAGCATTCTCTGTGAGAAATTATATAATCTCCTAGCTCTGTGAACTTTTGGCAAATGCCAAATACTACTAATACAGAGAACCAACAAAGAAGTGGCTGCCTAAGGGGTGGGAAAAAAGGGTCTCTCACCTTGGCAGGCTTGTTCGTCATCAACAGGCTGATAGCCAGCCTTGCAGGTGCATCGTCCAATGGCGACCATCCACTCCCCTTCTCCATTGCAGTGCAACCGAACACCTGAAGACCCAGTCATGCTTGTCTCTTCAGCATTTGGTACACATGTCCCTGGTGACTCCACCAGTGAGGTCCTCTCCCCTCCTGCAAAAGTTTCAGGGAAGGAGGCAAACCCTTTCACCACAGCTGGGCACTTGTAGAAAAAGACTTGGACTGCCACCAGGGACATGCATGCTCCTGAGTCCTGGAAGGCCAGGTAGAAGCCATGCTTGGTGAGTGGCCCAAAGCTACGTACTTTAACATTCATCTTTACCACCTTCCCAGTGCTGTCCACCTGGGAAAAGCTTTCATCAGCTGCAATAGTATCCACTTTGGTCCAGGGGCCCTCACGCCACTCTGGCAGTTCCTGAGAGGCTATGTCAGCCTCCGACTGGTGGTAATAGAGTGTGAAAGTCTCCTTGCAAGAAGAAGCCACAGTGCGCATGCTGGCACAGTCTCTCACTGAGAAACGGAGGCGGACATGGACTCGGTGGGCTCCGCGTCGCTCTATGAAGTGAGTACGCAACCAGTTATTCTGACCTGGTTCAGCCACGTTACAGACTTCAAAGGTTCGGATCAGGCGCTTCTTGTCATCCAGGACACTTACCTCATCCCACTATAATGGATATATGGGAGAGAAAAGGAAGAAGAAATAGTAAAAAAAATATGGATTCAGTGTTCAACCGCACCAAAAATACACGACAGGTGTTCTTCTTCCCCTCCCCTGCTCCTTGCCATGTCTATGACAAAACTTGAACCTGCTGATGGCATGTGCAGCACAGCACTCTAGACAGGACAAAGTATGACACTATAAAGAAGAGCTGTTAAAGCCTGCAGGTAAGAACTGTTGTGACAGAAAACATAATTCATGCAAACCTGTCACATGGCATTGAGAATCTTAAAATCAGAGAGTCACACTTTCTTCCCTATTTCCTCATCTCTAATCTCTAGAGACAAGACTCACAACACAAACAAATGAGACAGAGAAACAAGACACTGTTCTTTGGAGAAAACATTAAGAAGAAGTCCCTTCTACCCAACTTTATCACAGCTGGAGCTGTGTTCTGCCATCTGCGACGCACACAAGCCAACTCAGCATGGCCACTACAGGGGCAGGTCCAGGATCTGTTTTGTGCCAGGATGAAGGCACAAGGGAGGCATAGGGATGGGTGGAAGCAGGTTACTGCACAAAGCTGTAAGAGAAACCCCTCCTTACCCTCTCAATTAGCTTTACAGAATAGGTACAAGGCCCTGGGTATGACAGACAAAGCACATAATGAGACAGAAGAGAAGGAATCTGTGCAAGCACTCTTGCCAAGGTCAGATCGACCGACTCCTTGCAACAAGACCTGCATTAAGACCAGTGCCAAGAAGAAACAACAGCAAGTTATGGTCATTGGTGACCCCCTCCTGTGTGAAACGGAAGCACCCATTTGCAGACTGGACTCTATTTTCAGGGAAGTTTGCTGCCTCCCTGGGGCCCGGATTAGGGATGTCACCAGATGATGGAAGAGCTTAGTACAGCCTTCAGACTATTATCCACTCCTGCTCTTTCACATGGGTACTAATGTTGTTGCAACAAAAAGTCTAAGGTTGATCAAAAGAGATTTCAGGACCCTGGGAAGAATGATAAAAAATTCAGGAGCACAGGTAGTGTTTTCCTCACTCCTCCCACTAATGGGGAGAGACTTTGGAAGAAAAAGGTGATCCCAAGATATCACCACCTGGCTTCAGGACTGGTCCCTCCACCAAAACTTTTGGTTTTATAACCATGGAAGAGTCTTCGAGGCACAAGGTATGCTGGGGCCTGATGGGATCCACCTGTCCTGATGCGGGAAATGTTATCTTTGCTTGAAAGCTGGTGGGACTGATTGAGAGGGCTTTTAACCTAGAATCAGTGGGGGAAGGGGATACCAACAAACAGGAGAGCTGAAGGTAAGCCAAGGGTTGGCATGGCATCACCTGACGGTGGCAATGCTAGTGGGAACATTATGCTGCTCCTGGGAGCATGGAGGGCTCAGGAGCACATCTGAAATGTTTGTACACCAATGCATGCAGTATGAGAAACAAACAGGATGAACTGGAAGCATTGGTCAGTTCCCAGAGCTATGATATCATCGGTATTAGTGAGACTTGGTGGAATGAGTCCCACAACTGGAGTGCTGGGATGGAGGGCTACAGGCTGTTCAGGAGGGACAAGCAGGGCAGGGGAGGTAGAGGCGTTGCACCGTACATAAGGAAGAGGTTTGATTGTACAGCCCTTACAGTTAGTGATGATGTGGTTGAGAGCATCTGCGTGAGGATTAGGGGGATGGAAAACAAAGGAGATGTTGTAGTAGGTGTCTATTACTAATCATCCAGCCAGGATGTTAGCACTGATGAATTATTCTATAGGCAATTAGGAGAAATCTCTGGATTGGTACCCTTGTCCTTATGGGAGATTTCAACTTCCCAGACATCAACTGGGAATACCACACTGCTGTGACGAGCAAGTCTGGGAAGTTCCTGAAGTTCGGGGAAGAAAACTTCTTGTCACAAGTACTCAGTGAGCCAACTAGGAAAGATGCCCTCCTAGACTTGCGATTTGTGAATAGAGAAAGACTTGTGGGAGATGTGATGGTAGGTGGCTGTCTTGGCCACAGTCAGCACGAAATGGTTGAGTTTAAAGTTTTTGGCGTAATGAGAAAAAAGGACAGCAGAGTTTCTACCCTGGATTTCAAGAGAGCAAACGTTACGCTATTCAGGGACCTACTTTGCAGTGTCCCCTGGGAATCTGCTTTTGAGGGCTNGATTTGTGAATAGAGAAAGACTTGTGGGAGATGTGATGGTAGGTGGCTGTCTTGGCCACAGTCAGCACGAAATGGTTGAGTTTAAAGTTTTTGGCGTAATGAGAAAAAAGGACAGCAGAGTTTCTACCCTGGATTTCAAGAGAGCAAACGTTACGCTATTCAGGGACCTACTTTGCAGTGTCCCCTGGGAATCTGCTTTTGAGGGCTTAGGAGTCCGTGAGTGCTGGTCAGTTTTTAAGAACCACCTTTTAGAAGCACAGGAGCAGGCAATTCCAACATGTTGGAAGTCAACCAATTGGGGCAGAAGACCACCTTGGCTGAACAGGGAACTCCTTGTGGAGCTCAAGAGGAAAAAGAAATTGTATGATCTCTGGAAGCAAGGTCAGGCTTCACAGGAAGATTACAGAGCTATGGTTCATATATGCAAGGAAAAGACATGAAAGGCCAAAGCTCAATTAGAGTTGAAACTGGCCAGTGTTGTGTCAGACAAGAAAGGCTTTTTAAAGTACCTTAACAGCAAGAGGAGATCTCAAGAAAACATTGGACAGATACTTGTTCAAGATGGTCACCTGACTAATAGGGTTGAAGAAAAAGCAGAGGCGTTCAATGCTTTTTTTGCCTCAGTCTTTAATAATACTGATGATAGACCTTGGGCTGCCTAGTCCCCTGAGTTGGAGGACCACGAATGCAGGAACAGTGATTTTCCACCTGTGGACACTGAAATTGTAAGGGACCAGTTGTATCAGCTGAATGTTCCTAAGTCCATGGGGTCTGATGGGATTCATCCCAGAGTACGGAAGGAGCTAGCGGATGTTACAGCAGGACCCCTCTCGATCAAAAAGTCTTGGAAGTCTGGGGAAGTCCCTGCGGACTGGAAGCTAGCCAATGTTATTCCAATTTACAAGAAGAGCATGAAGGAAGACCCAGGAAACTACAGACCTGTTAGTCTAACCTCAGTTCCTTGAAAAATTATGGAGAAGATCATACTGGGTACTACTGAAAGGCATTTAAAGAACAATGCAATTATCAGGCACAGTCAACATAGGGAAAGTCTTGTCTAGCTAATCACCTGCCTAGTGGATGAAGGGAAGGTGGTGGATGTAGATTTTCTGGATTTTAGTAAGGCTATTGATACTGTCCCTCACAGCACTCTCCTGGACAAGTTGTCCAACTGTGGGATGAGCAGGTACNATAGACCTTGGGCTGCCTAGTCCCCTGAGTTGGAGGACCACGAATGCAGGAACAGTGATTTTCCACCTGTGGACACTGAAATTGTAAGGGACCAGTTGTATCAGCTGAATGTTCCTAAGTCCATGGGGTCTGATGGGATTCATCCCAGAGTACGGAAGGAGCTAGCGGATGTTACAGCAGGACCCCTCTCGATCAAAAAGTCTTGGAAGTCTGGGGAAGTCCCTGCGGACTGGAAGCTAGCCAATGTTATTCCAATTTACAAGAAGAGCATGAAGGAAGACCCAGGAAACTACAGACCTGTTAGTCTAACCTCAGTTCCTTGAAAAATTATGGAGAAGATCATACTGGGTACTACTGAAAGGCATTTAAAGAACAATGCAATTATCAGGCACAGTCAACATAGGGAAAGTCTTGTCTAGCTAATCACCTGCCTAGTGGATGAAGGGAAGGTGGTGGATGTAGATTTTCTGGATTTTAGTAAGGCTATTGATACTGTCCCTCACAGCACTCTCCTGGACAAGTTGTCCAACTGTGGGATGAGCAGGTACATGATGTGCTGGGTGAAGAACTGGCTGAATGGCAGGGCTCAAAGGGTTGTAGTGAATGGGGCTACATCTGGCTGGCGACCGGTCACCAGCGGTGTTCCTCAGGGTTCAGTTCTAGGGTCAGTTCTGTTCAATACATTTATCAACGATCTGGATGCAGGAGTTGAATGTACCATTAGCAAGTTTGCTGAAGATACCAAACTGGGAGGTGCTGTTGACTCCCTTGAGGGACAAGAGGCCTTGCAGAGGGATCTAGATAGACTGGAGCATTGGGCAATCATCAATGGCTGAACTTCAACAAGTCCAAATGCTGGATTCTGCACCTGTGACAGAGGAATGCCAGACACAAGTATAAACTGGGAGAGGAGTGGCTGGAGAGCAGCCCTGCAGAAAGGGATCTGGGGGTGCTGGTTGACGGTAAGCTTAATATGAGTCAGCAGTGTGCGCTGGCAGCCAAGAGGGCAAACTGCATCCTAGGGTGCATCAAACACAGCATAACCAGAGGTGATTATCCCATTGTATACACCATTGGTGCAGGCTCCCCTTGAGTACTGTGTGCAGTTCTGGGCCCAACAATTTAAGAAGGACGCTAAGGTGCTTGAACACATCCAGAGGAGGGCAACAAAGCTGGTGAAAGGGCTGGAAGGCATGTCCTATGAGGAGTGGCCAAGGACACTGGGTCTGTCTAGTTTGGAGAGAAGGAGGCTGAGGGGCGACCTCATTGCTCTCTACAGTTTCCTGAGGAGGGAAAGGGGAGAGGGAGGTGCTGATCTCTTCTCCCCGGTATCCTGTGACAGGACGCATGGGAATGGTTCAAAGCTGCCTCAGGGGAGGCTCAGACCTGATGTCAGGAAACATTTCTTTACTGAGAGGGTGGTCAAACACTCAAACGGGCTTCCCAGGGAGGTGGTCAATGTCCCGTGCCTGTCAGTGTTTAAGAGGCATTTGGACAATGCCCTTAATAACATGCTTTAACTTTTGGTCAGCCCTGACATCATCAGGCAATTGGACTAGATGGTCATTGTAGGTCCCTTCCAACAGAAATATTCTATTCTATTCTATTCTATTCTATTCTATTCTATTCTATTCTATTCTATTCCATTCCATTCCATTCCATCTGTGTGGAGGGATGGCTGGAGACCTCATGAGTATTTCTGAAGGAGGGTGAAAGGAAGAGGGTAAGGAGGTGGCAATAGTATCCCACCCAGTATCCTCCTCTCTTAACAATCTGGCTTTGCACAGCATACCATGTTCAAATTGTTCATATGTACAAAATCCATAAAACAAGTCTTATTGGTTCCAGTTTTCCTTTTTTCATCAGCTGCATGCATGCCTTCCCAGCAGAGGTGCAGTCAAGAACAGGACAAGGTAAATGCTTACCCCATCAGAAGGGTGGGTGGTCCAGCCAATCTCTGAGGTCTCTCCAGTTGTATCCAGAAGTATTTCTGTTTATATTTTAAAAGATTAAATAAAAAAAAAAAAGTATTTTGTGCTTTTCCAAGTCAGGCTAAAATCTTATCTGTCCCTCACAAGATTGCCTCTGAAAAAAATCCCCAAAAACATGTCTTGTAGAGGGCTTCCACACACTCAGAATATACATTCATGGTTTGAGATTAAATATGACAGGCTATGTCCATACTACTAAATTAAGCAGGGCCAAGACAGGGGCAGAAGCACTGGGCACATAATCATGCTAACTCATGGTTAGCAAGTTGCTTGGCAATATTCTGGCGAGACGGAAACTTTCCCAGGCAAAGTGTAAGCACACTCACAGCATGGAGCAGAGTTATCATAATGAGCAGTACAGATGAGGCCACCCTCTTTTTGGAAAGGAAAGGGTGGGACAGAGAGATGAATGCATGTCAGACTCCTCAGGACCATGGTTGCCCATTTTATTTGCAGGTGTAAATGTGGTCACAAGGCCAAGACACTTTCGTTTCCAGCTCTGGAACCAAATTTCTGTGGGAGTTTAAGATGATGACCCAGTTGATCCTGTAATGGATTCACTTTGTTCTGGAGCTGGGCATTAGGCTGCAAGCCTGTGTACGAGTCCCAGTTTTATCAGAAAATCAGTATTAAATAGTCTCTTGCATTATACTGATCAGGAGTAGGGTACATGCAGAACTTCACAGGCCTAGCTTATTCCCACAACTAGTCTACATTTCCATTGTTATTGAATCTACCACTGGAGACAGGTACTAGACTTGACTGCTCTTGGAGATGTTATTCTCCGTTCAGGTACAAAGAAATACAGAAGAGATTGTGACAGTGCAAGCTATACACATGGTATTCTCCAGAAGTGAATGTCAAGGTCTGAGACCACCCTGAAAGTTATTGGTATGCAACCATGTGCGCTTTTCTGTGTACATTTATAGAGGACATAGGGGAAGAAAAAGACTCTGTCAAATAGTTATTTACATGTGTTGATACATACTGTACAAATCGACTGCTTTTTCTTAAATTCTGGAAAGTCAATCTCTTCTGCTTATTTTAACTTTCATTTTTCTATCTTGTTGCTTTGTTTAAAAAAAAAAAAACAACAGAAAAAACCCCAAAACCCAACAGCAACATCCAGCTTATTTACAAACAGGATTCATTATCCCCCTTGCAAAGGTTTAATGACATGATTGTCCCATGTTTTACGCAGGAGAGATTCTCAATAGTTTCTATTTCCAAATTATGGATTGCTGACTTCACTATCCCTATCAATGCTCCTGGGGATTCACTCCACATTAATCAGCAGAATGGAAAGACTAGACTCATCCTAAAGCAGCCATGATCAAGTGAACAAGTTTATCCAGACCTCAGGCTTCACGGATGTCCCCAAACTGATGTTCCCTATATTCTTACAGGAGATCATATATTTCTTAGACCTTCCTGAGGAGCTGATGCAGCTCCTTGCTTCAAAAGCAATGCAAAAACATCTGGGCTGGCTTGCCAGCACTGGCAAGAGCTACTGGTTACAGCTAAAGCACAACCCCACTAAAACTACCAAACAGATGTCAGGAAATGCCAAGCAGCTCGGTACTCAAGGATAGCTCAGCTCAGATGGCTCCTCTGAGCAGCAAAACATCTGTGAAAGGCCTATGCCTCCTTGAGGCATAGCCTTCCCCTAGGCTGTCCTGGCAGCAGAGGGACTTGGCATTCCCCCATGCACATTACCATCTGAATTGCACAGTCTGGCACAGGGGTTGCACTCTGTCATGTCAGTACTTTGCCATTGGGTTCCCAAACATGGCTTTGATAAGCTGGAATAATATACAAGGTCATTTTTCAAAAAAGAAAGAACTTTTTTTCTAATCTGGTCTGAGTCTCCCATTTACCAAAGTATAACGCAACTACCCCATGGAAACTCTAGGAGAAAATAAAATAGAGAAAAGTTAATCAGGGCATGGAAAGCCAGATAAAAAGAGAGAAAATAGAGATGACTTGCTCAGCAGCCTGGGCTCTGCCACGACCAGCAGGAAGCATATTCTCCAGGCAGTTTCTCACCAGTGGGCAAGGTAATCTTTATCAAGCACATGAATATTTCACAGGTGAACAGATACAGGCAGCCTGAAGCAGACAGAACTGTCCCTCTCACAGTGAATATTTTAAGCCAGGAAGCATTAGAAAAATAAGAAAAGTACACAAGAATGTTGTGTGGATAAATCTCACTTGGTGACCTATGGTAAAAAAATCCCTCACTATTTTTCTTCTTTTTCTCCCTCTCCTATTGGCTGTTTGCCTTGAATCAGATCCCCAGTCACACTAGCTGCATGTACACTCATAAATCTAACAAGCTGTTAGACTGCTCTCTAATTCTGAGGACAACAGGCACAGTATGGTTCATGTTCACATGGCTAAAAACTCCAAGCCCACAGAAGTGCATGGTTGCATCTAAACCATCTCTCAGGAATGGTCCTTGGTCCATCCTAACCTCTGACCTACACCTAGGCACTGTTTAGGAGAAGGTTAGTTGCCATGGGCCAAACCCATGACTGTGCTAATAATTTTACAGTATGAATGACTACATACCAGTGTACAGGTATAAGCCTTCACTCTGCCACTTTATTAGTACTGACCTAGCATTCCACACCCTCAGTGTCCTGAGCCAGACCAGTGTTCTGCTGCTCTTCAGTGCCGATAGCAATGATCTGTTTAGCTAAATTTACCAATCTGGAAGAAAAATGGCTTACACCCTTTCTATCTTGGTCAAAATCAAGGGTCTTGCAAGACCAGATCAGACCCAGGCTCAGGGGAGTTCACGATGCTGCTAGAGACAACACTTACTGAAGTGACCTCAGAGTATCAACAGAACAATATTCCACTCTGGATTAAAAATGAGGAATAATGACGGTATCTGAGCAATCTGGAGGCTTTTAAACACATGAAATGATGACAATTCTTCTTTGACTCCTGCTTTAATCTTACATTTTTGAAGAATGAGATTCCAATTTCTTTTTAAGAGTGTTATTTTAGTTCAAAGAAGAGAAAACAGCTGATGAGACATTCTCCTGTATTTCTCTTCCCTAAACTAAAACAAATGATCACCTTTTATAGAAGAGTCAAATGGATTCATTACAGTCTTCGTAAAAGAAAATTCAGAATTATTTCAGAATTATTTTCAGAATTTCAGTGTCCTCTGTTCTTGCAGGCCAGAAGGGGTAAAAAAAAAAATCCCAAAGACTCATGCTAGTACCAATCTATACTCACGCCACAAACCAATCTCTTGGGCTGCACTATACTATAATGACAACATCAAGATCAACCGGGCAGAGGTTGGAAGTTGCTATTACAGGTCAGGCTGTTCAGAATAGGTATGTTAATGATTTTCAGATTTTGGTTAGCCTACACTTTGAAGCAAGACACTTTAGTGCTTGTGTTACAGGCAAAATGTTCCCCTAATGCAAGAAGATGACAATTCACCCAAGGATGACTGACCCTTGGACAACCTTCATGAAAACAGAGATGGCCTAACAGCTTTCTGGATTGCAGAGATGGCCTAACAGCTTTCTGGATTGAAGAACACTTGTCCTCAGTGTCTTAATAGTAGAGTGGTGCAAGAGGGAGTTATACAACCCAAATCTAGGCAAGCCATAACTACTGAGAAGAAAGTTGATCCTGAGAAGACAGTGAAAGAATCCCTTTACCTGTGGGATTAGAAGCTGGTGCTAAGAATGACCAGACCATAGAATCACAGAATGAAACAAGCTGGAAGAGAGGTATAGAGGTCATCTTGATCAACACCCCTCTCAAGGACAGGCTAAATTACAGTAGGTTGCTCAAGGCCTTGTCCTGTTGAATTCTGAATATATCCAAATGTACATGTACATTGGTAGATAAGGCAACAGGCACTAGGGTAAAAGGTAACATTTTGAGAGTTTGCTTTGCTATGCAGCTGAATGCCCCAAGCAGCAAAGCTCTCTGGCTTAACAGACTTCTTGAAAAGAACTGAAATATTACTGGGCTTATTCTGCCTTGTATGATCATGCCTTGAACATGAACAAGTAGGAAGACTGCGAATGCTCTCTAAGAGGGCTGGAAGAAGAAAGCATTCTCTGGGCTTGTGCAAAAATACTGTTAGGGGTTGTCAAATCTAGTAACCTCACATAAGCAAGGCTGCTGCAGCTCCACGTCCCCAGGTCCAACCAATAGCAAGGTTGAGCAGGTATTCCCAATAGGCACACACACAGACACATGTAGGCACTACATATATACACATGGCCAGCCACGAAGATCGACACAGACAGAAACACTCATCAGTCATGCAAACAGAAACAGCACCACCAACGGCCTCATCCTGCTCCCCTTTCTGGCTGGTCAGGATGAAGGTCTGTTAGTGGGAAATATATATGCATTTATACAAAATATGGATCCCTGCAATAACTGTCCTTAAACATTCAGACTCCAGTAGCTGACCTCTGGATCTGTGATCTCCCCATTTGCTGACACCTGCGCACATAAGCACCTGAAGCTTGCAGCCCTGCTCCTGTTCCTAGTATTCAGACACCCTGACTCACTGATACATCCGTTCACACACACACACAGAGGCACACTATGGATCCTCTACTAACTGGCCTTAGGCATGCAGTCTACCCAGTAGCTGGCCCTGGATTCTTGTTCTCCTAGGTTGCTGGCACTTGGACATGTGAGCCCCCAAGGCCTGCAGCCAGTTGCTGTAGTGCTGCCCCACTCCACAGAACCCCACTTACACATACAAACACAGGCACAGGCACACACACTACGGCTTCCTCCAGTAACTGGCCTTAGACACTCAGCCTACCGAGGAGCTGGTCCTTGGATTGTCTTGTCTCTGGTTACACAGAAATACACAATATACAGACAGGACTCTCAGAGAACCCCCAGAACTTATGATCTCCCCAATAGTTGGCCTGGACCTCCTGATCCCCTCAGTAGATAGCTCCTCCAGCTGTCTCGTTCACAGACACACACACATACAAACAGGTGTCTCATTCACTCCCCAGACTCTCCGGTCTCCCCCTGGCTTCCCAACCCATTTATTCTACTAACCAGCTAGTCTGGCTTGGTATTTGCTAGAGATCACAGACTCATTCATATAAGCTCGCTCACTCCAGTTGCTGGCATCAGAGATGCACAAATCCTATGACCTGTGGTCCAACTTGAGTTCCTGGCACTTGATTTTCATCCATTCCAGGCTCTCCAGTTGCTGGCAGCACGGACAGATGGGCCCCTATGACCTGTGGTTCAACTCCAGTTGCTGGCATTTAAACATCCATATACACACATACACACAAAATAAAGCACCCTCACCCAGGGAACTAGGAAAAATTGAATTTAATAAGAAGATAGGATAGCCTGTGGTGATCAGGTGCAGGTCAAGGCCTGACAGGCATACTGACCAGCAGCCTGTTTACACATGACTGGTCCCTTATCTCTCTATTTTCTCACACTTGATCCTCCCAAAACCACCTTGATGCCTCCCTTTCCCCACCTATAGTTCCTCCCCTAAACAACCCACAGTAAGTTTTGCAGAAGCCCCAAATGATCTTCCCTACATCCCATAGTAAGTCCCATGCCCCTTTTGGCAGTAACTCCCATCAATCTGCAAGTTGTTCCAGAGAGCACTTCCATTGACTTCTCTTAATGGGTTCCATTCCCACTCAATGGGCTGATCATGCTCCTGTGATAGCCCTGGGAGAAGCTGGGTCCGGGTGCTTATTTCTCTATTAGGTTATTCGGGTTCCCCTGCCTTCCCCTGCCTTCTATTTTTCTTCTGTGCTCCTCTGAGTATGGAGAGATGGGCCTTTTATCATGCAGCTGAACAAATACATTTATATATGTGGGCTATCACTTGGAGACAGAATACAGTGAAACCTTTGGGAAGCCTTAAATACACTAGAACTTCTTCCAAAACTAAACAGCTATTGTGGTGAAGTAAATAATATATGAATGGCTAGTGACATATGTAACTGTAACAAGCATTTTCTTTTTCAAGAATGAGTTGATGAAACAAGTAAAAAACCAAACAAAAATAGCCAAAAAATCCCACTTGTTCATAACTACTCAATACAAAGATTGCTGTTATTTTTTTAACAAAAAATGTCTTTTTTACAGTTCATGACTTAACATGTCATGTTCATGACTTAACATGAAAAAACAAGCTAGAGAGTTATAAAATATGCCTCCTATTGTAAGAGAATATATACAAAACCAACGTATATGAGACAAAGGATTTTGACTTTTTTCTTGGATAAATCTGTATCGTGAAATCATTCCTGCAATGAATGTTCCTGTATTACTTCTGTACTCTTATGCAATTAATAAGAAAAGCTATTTGGAGCCAATGGGATAGGTATTTAGTGAGTTCCATGAAGTGTCATATTTTTTAACTACTTGCTATGTCAGAGCAAAATGCTGACACTATCAGAACATCGAAGTTGTCATCCGCATGGGGGAATTCTCACACCCAATCAGGAGTTATGTACCATCTGGTACAGCCAAATGGTCTAGGATATTGGAAATAAACAGCTATTTGCAAGGTAGCACAGCTTTTAAGGTTTATGAATGACTGTGTATTTTTCTCTTTACGTCCCCTATTCTTTTGTTAAAGCTCTAGGGAAACTGCCAGGATTAGCATGTTGCACTAACTCCTCTTCTGATGTCAGGAAATGCAGACATCAGGAAATAAAAAAAAAATTACATTAAATGCTCTAGTTTCAACTTTGCATATGCAATCAAATTAAATGATTATCTACAACTTTCCTAGTAATACAATACGTATTCTTCCACACCTTAAGAGATTCATTCTGCAAACACCCACTACCGAGTCTAGAACTTATCCAACTGCTACTGCCATCAAACTGGTTACTTTTGATGACAGTACAGTGTGATTTGTAAAATTTATCTATGTTTTTCTGCTTATTTTTTGTTTCATAAACATTAAAAAGTGAGCTTGGGTCTTCCAAGGTTTCACAGAAGCATACACTGAAAGTCCCAGATATCATATATTACAAGAATGCTGTTCCTTTTCTTTGAAGCTTTAATTAGCTTTGAATATAAACAGTGTTAGTTGCAACATGAATAGCCTCTACTGTCCTACTGGCCTCCAAGCAGCAAGAGCTAGCCTGCAGCCTGTGAACAGTTTCAACACAGGGCTATGGTATATACCTGGGAATGGGGATGTCCTAGCACAAGGACTACAGAGTAATCTGTTACGGGAGAAAACAAACCAAGTGGAGCTGCTGAGACTGACCAATGGGATAACCCAGACACCCCTCCCCTTACAAACAAGCTGCGCATCCAGCCCAGTCCCATTCACCTTCTGAATGTCTCCTCTGCCCTGGGCTTTCCAAGCATGTGGCAAAGATTTTGGCATGCAGGAAAGTGTCAGGAAAGAACTGGGAAGAACATAACAGAAAATCTTTGCTAGTATTTTAATAACTCATGTGAATCACAAGCAACTGAAGTAAAAAGTTAATTTTACTTTTTTTCCCCCCTGAAGTCAAATAACATCCATTTAAACCTTTCTTTGTATATAACAAAACATAAGGCAATGGTATTTTTTATTCTGAAGGTTACCTTTGAGGAAAGTATAGTTTTCCTCCACTTCAAAGTTATGCCAATTTGAGCAATCAATGCATTATTTTCAATAACCCAAGATGACAACCACTTAATACAAAAGATAGGGGAAAAAATGAAATAATTATACCTGACCTCACAACCTTTTTCTTGCATGTTCCCTTTTGTCAAGGAGACACTTTTAATGCAAGAATTTTCTAACAAAGCAGAAGAATTATCCTCTCTACATCTTGAACTTCCAGAAGATATTTAGAAAGGCTGTCCAGCGGTTCTGCAGGCTGGAGAGTTTGTTGTAAAATAAATGCAGTCACTCACATGCAGAACACATCATTCCTTTGGAATATATTTAATGAGCTCTGAAAAATGAACTCCGCTTGTGTTTACAGCTGTAAACATTTATAACTCAGTCAAACCAAAACCAATATTCCACAGAAAATTCAACTCTGTGCCCTAGTAAGAGCTATTTCATTAGCAAGTTATCACTTGCTCTCAGCTATTTTGACTGTAGCCCACCAAGCATTCTTAAATTCTATGCTTCACTAACTTTTACAATCAGAAATGTTAACCTACAAAAATGTTAAATGATAAACTGTAGACAGTAATTACACATATATACTCACAGAAATTAAATTTCTGTGTATTTCTTTACGTATTTTTGAGAAAAATGAAAAGATCTATTTTTTCACCCAGCATGTAGCTCAAAAATAACACTCCCCGTACTAAAACCTCAAAAGCACTTGCAGAGCCATAAACATTGGGAAATGCAATCTTAATGAAAACTTTTGTGCAATCTTGTTTCCTTTTATAAAGCTGAAATAATAAGTTTACAAATGTCTTCTGTTTCCAAAACAGTTTTCCCTCGTGCTTCCCATGCAGGTTTTTTTCAGTCTAAAAAGCATGTCTGGAAAATTTTGGACAGACATGCTCTTTCCTAGTGAAATCAGTGTGTCCAAATACTAGATCTGTATCAGGTAAGTTCAGCCTAATGATTCCTTTTTATGCATTAAAAACAACAATAACAACAAAAACATTTTCAATTGCTTACAAGAACTTCTTTCCTTCTGAGTCATGAAGGGGTCTAAAGCCCCATTAGGTCCTGTAAAAGGGTACTGCCTTCCTTATATCTGAAAAGCACTCTTCATGAAAAGTATTTGCTCTCTTCATAATGCATAGAAAGATGGTTTGAATATTTTGGCTACTTTTCTTCCCCTCTCTACATCTTCTCCTTCTTCTCTTAACCATTTACATTAAGGTTTTATCAATATTGTTTTTCCCCGTTAGAAAATTTCAAACAAAGCTTAGTTTGAGACAAAAAGTGATTTACATTCAGACTGTTTCAATCTAACTCAAATGCCTGAGAAACACTTGGAAGAAAAATTACCTTGATTGATTTTCCCACCCAGTCAATCCTCTTCAGTTAGAGGCAAGACATATTTTAGACACCATCTAAAACTTCTAAGAAACCTTACAAAAGCTAAAGACCAAACTGGATATTCTCTATATTTTTCAACTTAAATCTGAAACCTGAAGTTCAAGTTTCTACTATATATAATAATGAGTCAACAAGATGGCCATGGGCCTTTTTTCTACCTTATGGATAACTCCGTAGTAAAGCAAAGCTTTCTACACAGTTATCATCTGACTGTCCTTCCCCTAAGGTATAATTCTTCTTTGCCTTTTGACCACAACAAAAATACTTACCTCTGAGATGCAAATTAGCTTTGGAGTGTAAT
>WAAD01032034.1:0-15327 GCA_013389945.1 Fregata magnificens
TCCGACCACCACATCTCCCACCAGTCCCTCTCTAGTGGAGGATAGAAAATTATCTCGGTTGTATGGCTGTGAATTAGCTATCTTTGGGGTCTTCAGCTTTAAATGCGTTTGTTTCTTGTTGAAGTCTTTAGGACTAGATCGTCACAAGTTGCAAAGTTGCACTGTAGTGCTCTGGTCCCATCCAATTCCTATTGAAATCAGTTGGCTTGGGGTCAAAGGTGCCTGCAAAGCAGAGATGGCTACATTCACAAACTTCTGCTCTGCAAAATAACTGTCATGTCCTCAAGAGTTTCATTACTTACCAGTCAAAAAATTACCTTTATAATGGTGCTTTCTTGAGTAATTTTGTCATCTTGAGCTTGTTCTGTCCTGATTTCATTAAGTCTACTGAAGATGCACTTCAAATTACAGGCATATGACCAGTTTTCTGGTTTGCTCTGACTACTTGCTCCCTAGGTACTTAGTTTCTATATTTCAAAGTAGATTCTTGCATGCAGTTTAGTATTTTTGTCTGTACATGACATGATGATGAAAAATGGATCTTTGTAAATTAATACCTCACACAGTTTAGGCTGATTTTGCAAAGTAGTCTTCCAGGGTATTTTACACTGTTTACAGTTACATGTAGTAAGTTATACGAAGAGTAGTGCAAATCACAATGTGGATGAGGATGGAAAGGGCCTCTGAAGATCATCTACTCAGAGCAGGGCCAGCTGGAGGAGGGGGCCTAGGACTGTGTCCAGTTGAGTTTTGAATATCTCCAAGGATGGTGGTTCCACAACCTCTCTGGGAAACCTGCTGCAGTGTTTGATCACCTGTACAGTTAAAAAAAAAAAAGAAGTTTATGTTTAAAAGGAATTTTTTTGTATTTCAATTTGTGCCCTTTGCCTCTTGTTCTGTCATTGGATGACACTGAGAAGAATCTGTCTTTGTTGTGTTACTCTCCCTCATCAAGTGAGCCTTCTCTTCTCCAGGCTGAACAGTCCCAGCTCTCTCAGCCTTTCCTCGTATGTCAGGTGTTCCAGTCCCTTAATCATCTTCATGGTGCTTCACTGGACTTACTCCAGTATGTCCATGTCTCTCTTGTACTCTTGACCAGAGCTAGACCCAGCACCCCAGATATGTCTCATTTGTGCTGAGCGGTGCTCCCTCAACCTGCTGGTAACACTCTTTTTAATGCAACCCATGATGATGTTGGCCTTCTTTGCTGCAAGGCCGTGTACCTGGATCATGTTTACCTTGCTGTACATGAGGATCCTCAGGTCCTTTTCTGCTAAGCTGCTTTCTAGCTGATGATCTCCAGCCAGTTGTACCTCCGCCAGTGCTGGTGCATGGGGTGTTTCCTTCCCAGGTGCAGGACTTTGCATTTCCATTTGTTGAACTCGATCAGGTTCCTGTTGGTCCATTCCTCAAGCCTGATGAGGTCCTGCTGATGGCAGCATAACCCTCTTGTGTATCAGCACTCCTCTCAGTTTTGTGTCTTTTGCAAACTTGCAGAGGATACACTATAGGTCATTAATGTTGAACAGTATTGACCCCTGGGGTACACCGCTAGTGAGTTGCCTCCAGCTGGACTTTGGGCTGCTGATCACAGCCTTTGAGTCCAGCAGTTCAGCCAATTTTCAGTCCACCTCACTGTCCACGTATCTCATCTATACTTCATTGGTTTGTCAGTGAGGATCTTGTGGGAGACATATCAAAAGCCTTGCTAGAGTTAAGATAAACAACATC
Organism: Fregata magnificens; assembly: GCA_013389945.1. Lineage (NCBI taxonomy): Eukaryota > Metazoa > Chordata > Aves > Suliformes > Fregatidae > Fregata > Fregata magnificens. The sequence continues at coordinate 1,732 of WAAD01032034.1, forward strand.
TACTGCTTTCCCCTCATCCACCAAAACAGTCATCTCACCTTAGAAGGCCGAGCTGACTAATGCTAATCACCTTTCTGTCCTTCATATGTTTGGAAATGGTTTCCAGGACATTCTGCTCCATCTTCCCAAGGATCAAGGTGAGCCTGGCTGGCCTGTAGTTCCTGGTATCCTCCTCCTTGCCCTCGTTGAAGACCAGAGTGACGTTTGCTTTCTTCCAGTCCTCAGGAGCCTCCCCTAATTGCCATGACCCTTCAAAGATAATCAAGAGTATATCACAAGATATCAGCCCACTCCCGCAGCACTCATGGGTGCATCCTATGAGGTCCCATGAACTTCTGTACATCCAGTTTATATAAATGTTCCTTAACCTGATCTGTTCCATTGAGGGTAAGTCTTCCCTGCTCTGGACTTCCCCCCTGGCCTCAGGACCTGGCATTCCTGAAAGTGAATCTTCGCAGTAAAGGCTGAGGCAAAGACGACGTTGAGAACTTTGGTCCTTTATCACCAGGTCCCGTTAGTTTGCAGTCATATGCTCTAGACCTTGGTCTGTATGCATGTGTAAGTGTGTTTATGTGCGGGCTCATTTCCAAACAAACAAGCCTGAGGTTTGTGTTGATTTCCCAGACAAGCTCTTCCTGTTCATGGCTCAGGATGTCAGCCAGCTGCCCCAGTGAGCCAGTGATTCAATTGCAGGGGAAGTTCAGCTTGGGTGAAAACAAAGACAGCAGTACACATTTTTCTTTTGGTTTTTAATTGCTTCCGTCTCGGTATCTGAAGCATTTTTCTTAAAAATACTTCACTTTGCAGGTGTAGCCTCACAGACTTTCTCTGATCATAGCTTTTCTTATCACTTGCAGCCATTAGAGAGTTCAAAATACTTTTGGCAGGGAAGTTAACACAGGTGCCCTGGAGCAACTCCCATTGGGATAATTGCATTCTTTTTACTTGAAGTCCCCTTTTTGTCAGCCGTTATCTTAGGGTTCATTTCATGTCACGAGTTGTTGTTTTGTGCTGTGCTGTCTGCCAGAGAGGGTTGTATTTCACTGGGGACTTTTGTAGGGCTGAAACTTTTGTATGCAAAGTAACTTTTTTTTGATACTGGAAGGACAATCCAATAAACCATTTTCTTTCTTATTGGAAATTGAAATAATGTTGCTTTTTTTGGATGGAAAGAAGTGTACAGGTTGGATTTTGATGTCTCATTGATTTTAAACCAAAGCCTTGGCTGTAGTTCACAGTGAAAAAGTGGTGCCATTTAGGTGCTCCTTTGACACTCGGGAGACTTGGCCTGCAGTCCTAGTTCATCTAGATGAGTATCTTCACTGTATCTTTTTCTCACATCTGAAATCAGGATGATGATCCTATCTGTTAAGGGTGTTCTGAGGATGAATTGACTATTATTAGACTGCGATTATAAACTCACTCAGTCATTATATGGGAAATGAGATTCAGGCCCAGAGATTTCTTTTTTGTGGTTAATTCTCAGATGAAGGATCTGCTAAGGACCCCGTACACCAACATGTACAGGGGTCTAGACCAGGGTCACTGAAGTTTTCAGGTTCACAGTGGTTTATCTGCACCTTGGATGAGGTGCTTGTGTACAAGTAGAAGAGAATAAACCAGTCTGACACTCAATTCTGGAGAGCAGCAATTGTTGCTTCTGCTGAAAACTTTTGTAGCATATGGTTTGGATTTCTGTGTGGTAGGAAAATGGAAGATGTGGGGTAGGGCTCCCATTGTTTCTTCTGGGAATTCATGGAAGGAAATAGTAGCTGATAGGCCATGTAGTCTTTGCATGGTGAGCATGATGTCTCTGATATGTCAGATCTCTGACACATGTAGTGCACAGGAGGCTGGGGCACATATGGTAAATCTTGATGCATTTTGTATTCCTCTCTTTTCAGCCAGTCAAAATTTGAGCTCAAAAAAGAAAACATGAAAGCAGAAATCTGAGCATATGGCAACCGTAATTAAGGGGGTGATGTTAAATTTTTTTCACCTTCAAGCTCATTACAGTCATACTGACCTTAGTGCTCTTTCCTTTCCTATGGTGCATTCAGCTATTCCCATGAAAAGTTTGCTTTCCTGAGCAGGGAGACTGAGTATGCATGTGCAATCAAATACCTGTATTTTTGTTTCATAAGAAATGATGTGCTTTCAAAATTTCTTTTCAAACTGTCTCAAAGTCACATTTCAGGGGGCTTTTGTGAAGAAACATGAAGGATGCGTCTTCTTTTGGAGACTGAGACTTGAGATCCCTTTTCTGACTGATAACAGAAATGAGTCTTAAACCTAGATTTGACATAAATCAGTCCAGCGTCTTTGCTATTGGGTTTAGAGTCAGTCTGTCTTCTGCTTGGGGCTATTCTGCTTCTTATGAAATATTCACCAGTCCGGAGAGACAGTGTGACTTTGTATAACTTGATGGTGGAGGAAAATTTGTGGGATAAAGCAGGCCCTGGTTCAGGTTCTGTCCCTGCTCTAAATGAGGTGATTTACATCCTAAGTGAGTCCATAGGCAGTGAGGTGATAGTGTTTATCTGCTCTCTTTCTGATCTTCTGTTGCACAGTTTCTGTTGTGGCCCTGAAAAACGCGTTGATTAGCTGTCGTGGTCCCACAAAAAATATCTTGCAGAAAAATCTTGACCAGCTCTCTCAGAATTACTTAGTAAGTTATAAATTATAGAACAAGGGTGCCAATATGTTCTAGGTAATAGTACATAGGGTTTCCCATTTTATTTAACAAGTCTTTGCTAAAGTCAGCATCTCTGTTTAGATCCTTGGCTTGTTTGCAGATGCTATGTTCCTACTTTGCATATGACAATATAAGAAGAGGGTCTAACACTGTCTTTCTCATGACCAGAGCTTTGTTTTTCCCTTTTTGTGTGATTCTCCATAATTTAGATAGCTTGACAGTGTGTCTTAGTGGATTTTTAATTTTGCAGAACTTGAGTCAATTTGCTTTTGAAAAATTAACCAGTCCGTGCCCTTGAAAAGTCATTGCATCTGTTATTACCTCCACATGTGATAAGTTTAAGAAAACGATTAGCAAAAGCGTCACTCATTTCTGCATGCTGTATATCAGATCGGACTTGCTGTGAAGTAGTGAACCATATTAAAGCTGTGAAATCAGCCCTGCTCTACAGGGACTACAACCAGCTGCACCAATTTTACTACTTTTTTCCCTTGCAGATTCAGGAATGATTGGAATGGAGTTTGACAGTTTATTTACAGATTTGCTGTGACTGACAGGATGCCAGAGGGGAAATGTTTGTACTCCCTGAAGATAGTTTTTGGTAACTAAGGCTAAATATCTGACAGGACTTCTGTTACAAAACAGGGTGTGATCAACAGTTGTGTCACTGCAGAATTCAGTGCATCTTTTAATTTAAAATACAGCTACAAATAAAGAACTAGAGCCAGCATCTGCCTTGATGTAAAGCATCCGTGCAGAAGAGATGATGTGCGGCACTGGTGAATTCAAGCCTTCCAGTCCAATTCTGATCTCTCATCCCTGTAAGAAACTGGGGAAGGCAGGATGAAGACCACTCACATGCCACCTTCTTTCCTCTTGGTCACTGATTTTCAGACTTAATATTTGTAGGTTCCATAAATTTTTCAGTATGGGACTGGACCTCTTACATGGTAAATTCAAGTCTCCTTGACAACCGACCCGCTTCTCTTACCTTACAGGCTGCCAACAGTTCACACACCATGCACTGAAAACTTACGTCCACGTGTGTGATGTTAAGGTTCCTTGCAGTTTAACCTTGAAATGAATAAAATAAAACTAATCTTGTTTTCCTCTTACATTCATCCCTTGGCTTTGAAACTAGGCCAAATGGGCTTTTTCTTTTTCATGATCACGTCATTCTGTTTCTGATTGTCAGTGTAAATCTGCGGGAACCTGACTAAAGTATCCTCGTGGTGTACAGAAATCAGTCTTATACAATGCTACTTTGAAAACAGAAACCTTTTGGAAGAAGATGCATGAGCATCTGTACTGTATTATATACAATATATAGGTAGTAATATTATACTCTGTATTCCCAGAAATAGTATTAAACATTTGATCAGGAAAGTATTTTTTTGTTCATTAATAGCTCTTTGTTCATTTAAGAGGCACAGAAGCTTTTGTACATTGAAAAGGTTAATTACACTCAGAGTAAAGGTACTTGAATAAATTGTGTGTTTTATGGGTAGCAGAGGTTGAAGGTGGGTAGATTTGTCTAGCACAGAGAAAAAATATATTTTTATTAGATTGTTAGGTGTTAAGAAGTGCTGCCAACTAACCAAATGTAATCTGAGTATTCATGAGCAAGAGATAGTGATATATTGCAGGGGACAGAAAATGTGCACCTGAGTGCCTGTGTCCTTACTTGCGCTTAAGCCAGCCCTACTGGTTATGTCTAGTATCACAGATTTTAGTAGGGTTATTTTTTTTCTTAATTGTTTGTTGTTGTTGTTGTTCTGGCTGTATTGGTAATCTACTGTAGACTGGAATCTTTGCTGTATATTTTTGTTACAGTAAGGCTATGCACGAAGAAAGAGATATGGAGCACAATTAGCAAAGAATAAATGAGAGAAGGCAAAATGAGCCTTTCTCAGTCATGATCTTCTAGTGAAGTATGTCCCTTTTTAATACTTATGTGCCAGGTGTTGCTTACAGAAAGACCTGAATACACTGTGTTGTACCACAACGCTAAGGAATATTTCTCTGGGTATTAGATTATCAGCCTGAGCCCACCTCCCCAGTGACAGGGTTCTTCTGACAGTCTTTACTGTGGACACAACAAGGTTGACAAACGAATCCTTATTTGTATTTTTAATTGTCAGGAATAAAAGACATGCTTCTGGGAACAGAGACTGGCATCCACTCAGCCCTTTCCCAAGTAAATTCTCTTCTCATTAGACTATATGGTCCTGGTTACTCTGGACCTGTGGCTGTGGCAGTCCTGGCTGCATGGTAACTTTTCTATAAGGGAAGAGTGATGGTTTTCTGTGTTCGCACTGTTGTTATCCATGCAGTCAGGCAGTTCCTCGGGGAATGGGAGTGGTGGTTAACCTATTCCTATGTCTTGCTATCTTGACTATTACAAAGCTTTCTTGCAACAAATCTGACTTTGGCATGTTGCAGCCTAATACTGTCAGGCTTTGTTCTGTCCATCCGGCTATGGAGAAGAGAGTTTATTCCTTTTCTCCTTGTGGATGCGTTTTTATCCTGTTTCCACTAGGTTTAATGTTAATACTACTTGTTTATAAAAGTAGAAGCTCTACCCTTGAGGGTGAAGGAAGGTTGCCCAAGGTAATGCAAGAAATCTTTGATGGCGTAAGGCAGAAATACAATCCAACAGCCCTGAATCCTGCTTTCCAACTGTAGTTCTAGTCTAATGCCTTTTAACAGATAGAAGACAAAAGTAGGTATAATGTGCTTTTGTTAGAGTTCAGACAATCCTGAATGTGGATCATAAAATCCTTAGCTTCCAGGTTCTCCCTGTTGCTGTAAGAAGTTGTGAGGTGTCCACCAACCTGCCGTATTCCTGGCTGATGGCATCATTCCTGCCATGATTAGTACATCACACTGCAGTTACTACAGCTCATGCCCATGTGCAGGTTGTGACTCTGTGAGCTCTATTAAAAGATACTCTCATGCTTTTTAAGATCCAAGAAAAGTGACCAAAATAGTTAAAGAACAGTCAGTGACCAGGGTGCCTAATATTATAGTTGAAGTTCTTCAGTGGTTGGATTATCTTACTAAAAAAAGATTAGATGATGTAGCAGGAATGGAGTGCTTTGAGACCAGCAACAGAGCTGTGAACTGGAATCACGAGTATTACTGAGACTGTCATTCAGTGCCTAAAGACAAAAGCATAATTACCACGAGAAGGTCATTTTTCTAAGCAAAGGACAGTTGTAAACTGCCTTTACCAGGAAAAAAATCAGTATTTGTTGCATTGCATCATTGAATTATTCATCAAGATCAGACACTTTCTTGTTCAATTTACTTTGTCATTTTCTTCTAGCTTATTCTCAGCAGTTTGGATGAAAATATAACACAGTAGCACCTGCTTACAAGAGACATTCAATTCACTAGATGTCTTGATTGGAAAGACACTTGCTTTGGTCCAAGCTAAAATCAAATGCTCTTTGTTTTAGTGGGATATTCATGTTTTATGGACAAATAACTCGAATTGGTGTTATGATATCTTTCTGTTAACCTGTTCTTATTATTTTAGTGAGTTATTTCAGGTCCTTAATTTAGAATAAACAAGATTTACTCATGGATCAGATCCTGCATCTTTTCTTTCTGTACAGCCTCTGTTGAAACAAGTAAGTGTTTTCCCAGCAGTAAGATTTGATTGTCTAGAAAGGTGTAAACATTCCTTTTTCTGAAATTGCTTCATGTATATAGGTGAAAATAAGACTCTCTTAGGAAATTCTAGGCATGGTTAGATTGTTTTAAGACCCTACTCAGGGTACTGAAATGAGTAAATAATAGTTTCTCTGTCACTTCACAACCTTTTCTTCTTATACACAAGTATATAGAGAAACTCAGGTACACACGGAGATCAGAATCTGCCTCCATATGTTCCTCTTACCATGATCCTTTTTTTTCTCTTTTGTTGCTTTCCCCCATAATTTACTTCGTTTGCATATTTTAGTGTTTCATACCATGGTGCCTGAGTCAATTTGCTTTTGAATAATTAAACAGGTACATGCCCTTGGAAAGTCATTGCACCCTTTATTGCCACTTAATGTGTTAACTGTGAGGAATTGGGAAAAGATGTTGCGCATTTTTGTTGACTGCTGTTTTATGCAAGGATTGGATATAATGTAGTGAATGGAACCCAGAGGATGTACCCAGACTGGAAAACCTTGTCCTTTTGCCATTTCAACGGAAGATGTGAGCAGCCTCTTACTTAATAAAGAAATTTAAAAAAAAATTGATTGGTAGAGTCAGTGGCTATTCAGTGATGTCCCATACTTAGATGGGGTTGGGTTTTAGGCAGTGGAAGGTTTTGGCCTCTGCAGAACAAAATTTAAAGAAAATAATTGGTCATGAGTCCTCCGTGCTGTGGGTTTGGGAGAAGGGGAAGAGACAGAGGATGGACAGGAGGAGTTTTGCAGCTTTTTAATAAAGGTAGCTGAGACTTCTCTGGAGGGGTGGCAGAGTCAGACGGGGGGTTGGGGTGGGTAACGTGCTCCGAGCTGCTCTGGGGATGGCTGCGTTAACAGGGAAGTTTCTGTAAGCAGTGGAGAGCTCCAGGTTCTCATTAAAATCCTGAGCCAGGTGAGCCTGAGCGTAGTTGTACTACAGATGCAGTTCTAGTGGTGATATTATAGGGATTTGTTAAAATTGTGCTGGCTTAGATAACTGAGTCACTGTTTCCATTGTAGGAACAACGAGCACGCACCAGGGTAGGCCAATGACAAAACGTGCTTTGCTAAATCGCATTTTATTTTACTGTTGTCCGGTAGTCACGCTTTACGTTCTCCCCTCCTTTTGCCAGTGAATACTTTTAATTGTAAACATATTTCAGTGTCTTTGGTCACTCTCAGTAACATTAAAATGTCAGTTTGCCTTCATTGCTCATTCAAGCCCTACCCTTTGCAATTAGGATGCTACTAGAAATTTATGTTGATTTCTAGGTGCGTGTTTTCCTTAGGATAGGACATATCTCTGCTTAAATGTTACAAAATAAACCAAGGCAGTTTGTGTTCTTTAATGCCAACAAATAGGTTGTTGGGATTGTTTGACTCATTACTCAGCATACAGCAAGTGCCGGGGAGAGATCCCGGCTGACCCCTGTGGCCGAGGCAGCTGCCTGACTCCAGCTCCATCGCAGGGAGGTGAAATCTCTGCTCCAACTGTCAAAGGCAGAGAATTCCTTTAAAAAGCAAAACTTTTGCTCGGTCAAGCTTGAGGACAAAGTGCAGACTGCAGCTTATGCTTTTGATGTTTGAGTTGATTAATAAGTGTAGAAATAGAAGGAAAAGGTTATGACAGGGTGGTTTTAGATTCAATGCAATTGATAGTGATTTATTCAGAGAAAAGGGACTCCACCCATCGATATGCTTCTCTTCTCTTGGCCTCTGGAAGAGCTTACCGTAGAATTGCCCAGCTGTGATTAAAACTTCCCTGTGCCAGCATGGCTGATGCACTCAGCCAAATGCTAAATGAAATGCTTCCAGTTTCGGGGTTCATCAGTGGGAGAAAACATGGGGAGTATGACAGCCGTTTATAAAAGAACAACCCCTAGAATTGAAGAGATCAATATCTCAGGGAAAGCTACAGGTGCAAAGCATACCTAAATAATGATCATTGGTTAAAAGGCATCAGTGCCTTGGAGATAAAGAACTGTTATAGATAGTAAAAGAGATTATCAAAATCCCTCAAACCAGACAGTGTTAATGATGCAGATCATGAAATGTGTGGTGACTGAGATTTAAATGTGTGTTTTGATATGGATTGTATGATCGTTCATCAAAAGCTTCAGACCTGTTGTTTTTTCAAGAGTGTTTTCTTTACTATCTGAATCAAGTATGTCAGCTCTGCAATCTGTGGTAGGTTAATTGAAATGCAGCGAGAGTGCAAAATCTGAATCAAGCATGAGGTTGGCAAACTTTCTTCATCCTTTTATTTATGCAGATCTCTAAAAGTAACCGCTTAGCTTGAGAACTGTTGATCATATTAGTGTGATTTTCCATCCTTCCTTAGATAGGAAGGATTTGGGCTGTGTGGAGTCTAAAGGAACAATTTCAAAGATGTCATATTTGACTGGATTGAGTGAATATATAGCAGGAGTTTAAGGAACATCTTATTATAGTAGTATTGTAGTTACTTTTCAGTGTCCAGTGATGGACTTCATCTCACTTGAGTGAAATTCTGCATGTGGCATGCTAAAAATACCCCAAGGCAGTTTTTGGCTGTCTCCCTTTTCCTCATAAACTGCTGTTTAATTATATGTGATCAAATTTGGTGGCATTTAGTGCACATTAAAGGGAGGAATTTATAAGGCTAGCTAAAGCAAAGGGTATTTCAGGTTTGTTCTTTGTCAGCTCTTCTTGCTGTTCTGCCAAATCCATGTGCACCTCTGCCTGTTGGAAACCTGTGCCACACCATGCCAGAGCTTCTAATAGGGCTTCTGCCTTAAGATCAAATGATATCTTCAGAGACTGTCAGCAGCAGAAAAAAACCCCCACCAAACACGAATTTGTAAAAGCCTTTGAACTACAGTGTGAGGGGTTGAAGATGTTCTTTCCTTCTCCTTAGCTGGACCTTTGGTTCATATTGCAGTGGTCTCTTGGCAGCTTTAACTTTTATTGATTGTACGGGAACATGATGGCAGCTAAGGATGGTTCAGGTACTAGGGTGATCCACCAGGTCTTTGTACCCACACCCCAGCTGGAGGGGTTTGTGATAAGGGCAGGCACTAAAAAACCCCCTTTGCCATCAGAAAATCTCCCCACTTTCCAATGGCATGAAGTTATTAGGGTGTTTGGGAGTGGATGTTTATAGTAAAGGGTTGTATTGTTCAGTACCCAACCGTATATCCTTCCTCGGTCTAATATTTCATTGAAAAGCAATTTGCCCGAATAAAATAAAATATGCATGATGGGTGAACACAGATGAGCTCTGTTAATGTATTCTAATTAACTTGCTAAAAATATTTTAAAATCTTAATAAGCTTAAAGAGAATTTCTGATGATCAGATGCAATGTTAATGAGCATGGTATAAAAACATAAGAAGGTAAAGTAGATAGCTGATTGGCAGTTGCAGTGCTGTCTGTATAGCTAACACTTTTCTTGCGCAAAAGAAAGATCTTTGGGTTAAATTTTAGCTTTTGTCTTGGTAGCTAGTTTCTCAAGATCTATTTCTAGAAAGCTTAATGAACAAAACATTAAAAAAAAAAGAATTTACCTGTTTGATTTGGGGTGGATTGGGATTTTATTGCTTAATTATGCCTTAAAAAAACACACTAAGGACATTTATAATAAAGTATCTGTGTTCTTTGTGTGTGTGAGAATGACTCTCTTCCTTTTATATATGCCATAAATCTCAGATTGTAGTTCTTTTTCTCTCCAGGCTATTAGGTTTCTGCAGACTGTATTTCATTCCTTAGCACCTATAGTTGCTTGGCAACAGCATCCCATTTACATGAACCCAGCCCCGTGAATGGATAGTTACCTGGAACCTTTCTGCACAGAAACCCTGAGAAACGTAGCGGTTCTCCCATTCAGTATGACAATTATTAGGAAATATTAATTGCTTCTCTCTATTCATCTTTCTGTAGCCTTTATTCTTCAGTTAAAGGGGAAAAAACCTGTGTTTTCTGTTTAGTTCTAGCCTGCCAAAGGTCACAAAATTCATTTATAAATAATCCACTTGGAAAGCAGAACACTTTAGTAGTGCTCAGAGCCTCAACTGGTACAAGCAGTCCCCAGTGCTGTATTCTGTAGGTACGGAAAGAAAGAGGTTCAGAGGAGTGAAGTAACCCACCACAGTTACATATAGGTCAGTGTGGTTTTTTTCTGCTAGGAAGTTTGGTGTAGTTTTTAGGGAGAAAAAGGAGCAAATGTTTCCTACTCAATATATTTGCTTCCCTTCTTGATGTATGGAACTTGCTGAACAAACAAAATAAACAGATTTTCTGCTACCTCAGCCTAGTGTTTTGTGAGCAGGTACACCTTCCTATCAATTCATTTTATTCTTGTGAAGTACTTTACAACCTGTAGGCTATTTCTATTGAGAGGAGTAGGAGGTATTAAAAAGAAAAATCAAAAAGAAAAATTCTTCACTAGCACCAAACACAAAAAAATCTTACAGGAGTAGGAGAAGAAGAGCTGCAGACAATATTTGTGGATGCCAAAATAGTTGTAATAATTCTTTTGAAAAATCTTGTAAACAAAACAAGGCAATTTGGGTGTTTTCTAAGTTCTTTTCGGTTTTTCAGCTGGCTTATCCTTTGCAAAAGTAAAACGAAACCTGGGCCTTGACTCTTTTCTGTTGCGTTTCTAGAGGCCTTTGTTAATGTTGTTAAGATGCAAAGACCAGCGCTGAGGGAAGCAGAGTAGTCCTGAGATCTGATAGAGATCTGGTTTGCAAATCTAGATCCCAAGGTGATTTTTCCCCAAGTTTGTGATGGTTTGGGTTTTCTCTAAAATCAAAATACCTGGTAGGATGTTCTTTCCTCTCTTCACTCAAGTGGCACTCAAGGTCAGGTCGTCGCACCCTGTACCTTTTAATTATATCCTGTGGCTTTAGGTAATGCTGAACTTGCAGCTGATTATTATTATATTTTCTCCTGTGGACGTGTCTTGCTACTGATGCACGGACCCTGCAGATTAACTAATGCAGAATCGAATGCATTTGTGATCTAAGTAATGAAGAGGCCTTTGTTCTATGCTTGGTTGTTCTACTGATGTTGTGCAACTTTGGACAGCTCATTTATCTCCTGCCTTCCTTTTCTTATTTTAACCTTCGATGGATGGTGTCATATGTTGATTTGCCAATGTAATTTTCTGTTTCTCTTAGAAGATTTGCAAGGCAGAATGTTGCTGTATATGAGGACAAATAGTTCTTAAAAATGAAACAATGATGTTTTTTGTGTTTCTAAATAACTCAGTAGCAAGCCTTATTTACTGATGTGTGATCTGTAAAGCCATGTGTGGTAATTATACACATCAGAGTTGTGATAGGCATGGGAGGGTGTATATTTTCCTGACTTTCAATCAGGAATTTCTCATGTGTCAGAATATTTTGAGGAAATACTGAGCTGTGCTGCAATGCTTGTAACAGAGCACATAGAAATTGTCAAAAAAATTGACAAAAAATTGACTAAAATTTTTAGTCAGTGGACTTTTTTTTTTTTTTTTAACACCACACTTCCCTCGCCCCCGATTTCTGGTAACATCTTGCATGCTCCTGACTTTGGGTGAATGTCTCATCTCCAGTCCTGGGAACGGAGCAGCAGGAATTGTAAGTTTGTGTTTCCAGGGTTCCCAGAGGCACCAAAACTCTGGGGCTTCCTGCGACGGGGACCATAGGACACCTGACCTCCTACCACAGGACTCCACAGAGCATGTGTCTGTTGGAGCTACAGACCTTCAAAGCCGGAACCTTCTCCCAAGAAGCCAGACAGTTTTCTAGTGCAAGGTTCTCAGTGATTTATCAGGAGTTTTTATAAACTGGCACTTTCCTACTAAATATTTGGATAGGCAAACTGACAACATGCAGTGTCACATACTTGTAGGGTAGATGTTTTTAATGCTCTTACCAACTCTGCTCTTTTTTTATAGTGGTTTCAGTGGTGAAGACATTTCTGCTAGGCACTGGTAGTATACCAGCAGCACTAAGCATCAGTGGTTTGTGGTCTTGAAATTGTGCCTTTTAATGAGTACCAGAACCTAATATCCTTAGCTTATCAAAAAGAAAGACAAGATGCGATTTAATTGTGGTCTGTAAGTGCCAACACATGAAGGGGAAACCCAATTCTGTAGCAATGTTTTAAATGGAAGGCTAAAGCCACAAAGATCAAGTGACTAGAAGTTTAAAGAATAAAAATCTAAATTATGGGAAAAGTGCATATATTTAAAGATATTAAACATGAAAACAGCCAGTAGACACAGTAAATTCTCTGTCACTTTGAGTCCTTCAGCTGAGGTTCTGTGTCTTCTTCAGATTACTGTAGTTCAGTGAATACAGAGCTGGGCTGGATGGTGGGATCACTGTGTGAAAGTTGTGTGATCTCGTTTAAGCAGATGGTCCACTCTGACCTTTTAGATTTTTGGAGCTCTCTGTAGGTAGGTTATTAAAATAGCTGTATGTGATGGCTAGATTTCAAATGCCCAGTTTGGATCTCCTCTAGGTTTTGTTTTCAGACTGGTACCACCTGCTTCAGAATATTTTTTGAGAATCAGTTAATTTCTCACATTGGTCCCAGATTTCATGTTTATTTGCTGAACGACAGGAATTCTGAAATGGAAGTTGAAGGCAGAGGTGTTGCCAAGAGTCTGTGAATAATTGTGGAAGCATGGGGTAAATCAAAGCAGGTTGCACTTTGTTATGTTAAGCCTTTAATTGCAGCCTTGGCTACTTTATGGATGTTTGGACAACTGCTGAATAGTTTTTGCGGTGATTAGTATTTTTCCCCAACACACACTATTTTTAAGTTTCACAGTTCTTTGTGAAACTTACCCAAACTTTGGGTAACAAGAGAGGAAAACTTTGGCCAAAAAATAAAAAATTTAACCTGATGTAAGCCAGTTCCATTGGTACATGAACCCATTTTACCTTACTAATTCATGAAATACATTAGTTAGTTTTTCTTTAAGGAATTAATTCAGAACCAAGAAATTACACAAGTTAGAGACAGCAAGCGTTTATTAAATTACTTCTAGTAATAATGTCTTCAGGAGAGGACTTTCCCCAAATACATTTTCAGTCTTGACCAAATGGGTTTTAAGTGGTCCTTCTAATTTGTCTTCCATGTCTTTCCTTAAAAGTTTTCACAGAAATGTTTTTCCAAAATATTAAGCCTCTATCTACAAAAACTTTTTGGTCTGAATCTACTACCTTTTTTTTTTTTTTTTTT